>PVHX01022788.1:0-27020 GCA_004024805.1 Geosciurus inauris
CTTCTTAGCAAAAGAAATAATCAATGAAGTGAACAGAGAGCCAACATTCTGGGAACAAATCTTTGCCACACACACATCTGATAGAGCACTAATCTCCAGGATATATAAAGAACTCAAAAAACCGAACACAAACAAAACCAACAACCCAATCAATAAATGGGCCAAAGAGCTGAACACAAACCTCACAGGAGAAGATATACAATCCATCAACAGACATATGAAAAAATGTTCAATATCTCTAGCAATTAGAGAAATGCAAATCAAAACTACCCTAAGATTTCATCTCACACCAGTCAGAATGGCAATTATCAAGAACACAAACAACAATAAGTGTTGGCGAGGTTGTGGGGGAAAAGGCACACTCATACATTGCTGGTGGAACTGCAAATTGGTACAACCAATCTGGAGAGCAGTATGGAGATTCCTTAGAAAACTTGGAATGGAACCACCATTTGAGCCTGCTATCCCACTCCTCGTATACCCAGGAGACTTAAAAACAGCATACTACAGAGCTACAGCCACTTCAATGTTTATAGTAGCTCAATTCACAATTGCTAAACTGTGGAACCAACCTAGATGCCCTTCGATAGATGACTGGATAAAGAAACTGTGCTATATATACACAATGGAATATTGCTCATCAATAAAAGAGAATAAAATTGTGGCATTTGCAGGTACATGGATGGAGTTGAAAAATATCATGCTAAGTGAAGTAAGCCAATCTCAGAAAACCAAATGCCAAATGTACTTGTTGATAAATGCATGCTAATCCATAATGTGGGGAAGGACATGGGAACAATGGTGGATCTCTGTTCACAGGGGTGTAAGGGGGGAGGGGGCAGGGGGACCGTAAATGTGGTGGGATATGATGGTCATCATAGCCCTAACTTTATGTATGACTGCATATGTGTTGTGATTCTATACATCTTACAACTAGAGAATTGATATGTTATCCTCTATCTATGTACAATGAATCAAATTGCACTGTTATCATGTAAGCCTAAATAGAACAAATAAAAAAATTAAATATGAAAAAAATTGTAATTATATAATTATAAAATTATAATTTTGCCTGTAAGATGGGAATTGGTACCAACCACTAATTTTTCACTTTTTATTGCATCTGTATAGAGTACCCAATTCCATAGTTAACTCTTGGTCATCCATGATACTATAAATATCCATTTACATCACAAATCAAATTTACATCATAAATCAAAGTTACACTATCATTTCACATCTCATTTTGGTTATTTCAACATTTTTCCTTTTGGTTTGTTTTGCTTCACTGGCTGCTGTTTACCCATATTTTGTAATAAGAAAGTGGCTTGTAAGAATCATGTGAAGAATTTGTTTCGAGCACTACACATGAATGATAAAATTCTGTCCCCTGTTAATAAATATTTCTCAAGCCCATAAAAATATAAAAGATATGAGTGTGGATAAAATAAGTTACCATCCATGACCTTCTGGAAAACTTATAAAACAATTGAACTTTCTAAAATAGGAGATTTCAGTGAGGAGGGGTTGAGACAAACACAAGGCAGCAAATCATACCACTTTAAATATTTATCCCCAAATATACAATTCAGTATTTTCCCTTATGGAGAATTTCAGTCAGATTGATAGATGATCTGGAAAACTTGGGCTTACTGTACAGGATCTAAAATTTTCTCAAACTTATTTTGCCAGTTTGTCCCTTTTTGCAAGATTACCATTGAGGGCCTTGATTAGACAAGAATGCTAATTAAGTCCTTTAAACCAAGACCATTCTGATCATATGGATTGCATTTATATTAATTACTGCTATAGTTTAAATATGAGTTATGCCCCAAAAGCTCATGCATGAGACAATGTAAGAATTGTTTGGAGGTGGAATGGTTAGATTGTGAGAGTTATAACCTAATCAGTGAATTAATCCATTGGAATGGATTAATTTGGTGGTAACTGCGGTCAAGTGAGGAGTTGCTAGAGGACTTGGGTCACTATGTGGGGGGGGGTTGCCTTTGGAGTTTATATTTTGTCTCTGGTGAGCAGAGCTCTCTCTGCTTCCTGGTATCATTATCCTGAGCTGCTTTCCTCCTTTACACTCTTGCACCATGATGTTCTGCTCACCTGGGGCCCAGAAGCAATGGACTTGGCCTCTGAAACCATGAATGCCAAATAAACTTCTTTCTCTATATTATTTTTGTCAGGTCTTTTGGTCACAGTGACGGAAAAGCTTACCAAACAATTACCCAAGCATCCGCTCACCCCAGCATATGATTATGACAGACATCTTCATGCTAATTAATTATTTCTGTATTTCTGAGTGCCCACTGTGATTTTGACACTGGTGGCCCCCACATAAGTAGACATATTTTTTATTCTCCAAGAACTCAAGTAACATGCCATAAGGCAACTAGATGAGCTATGCAAAAAGCACAAGCAGTTGAGGGAACTACTAATTCTGAACTTGAGGGAGAACCAGGGAGCATTCCAGAGGGTCAAGGTATTTCTCAAAAAAGTAAAAGTTAGTCACAGTTCTATATTTTGAACCTCTTTGGATCTGTAGTACCCTATGTCTTTAATACTTTAATTCTGATTCCTGTTTTTAAAATGGCCAATAAGGGCTGGTAGAATGTTTGCTTAGCACACACAAGGCCCTGGGTTCTATCCCCAGCCCCACCAAAAAAAAAAAAAAAGTTTAGATTTCTTCCAAATCTTATACTAGATAACTAAAATTCCCATCAAATTCCTCAGGTTTCACTAAAATCACACTGACTGCATCCCTGCTATCTCATATCCTCAAAAGATTTCATCTGGAATAAGGAAAAACATCATGCTGAACAAATACAGTTCAGTATTTTCAGTATGCTGAACAAATACAGTTCAAATACAGTAAAAAACTAGCTACCATAGATAAAGTCTAGAGATAAGCATGCGCGCACGCACACACACACACTGAACATGGTTATAGGCCCAGCATTGCTCAGACCTTGCCATTTGAGTTTTATGTCAAATCTGACTATCACCTATATTTTTATTCACTTAAAATTTGTCTTTAAAATAGAGAGTAAAACAATGGTCTCAGAGACTAGGAGGAGAGTGGGGGACAGGATAGAGGGAGGTCAGATAACAGGTACCAAAATACAGTTTGAAAGGAGGAGTAAGTTCCAGTGTTCTATAGCAGAGAAAGGTAAGTACAACAGTTTCTTGTATATTTCAAAATAGGTAAATAGCTATTCCCAACACAAAGAAACGATAAATGTTTGAGGTGACAGAAATGCTCACTACCCTGATTTGATTATTATCCATTATCTATTGAAACATCATACCGTACAATATAAATAAGTACAATTACTGTGTCAATCAAATTGTTTTTCAAAAAAGGAAAAAATGCTTTAAAATTTAAGGTGACTTACTTTTAAAAACTTATTCACATACTGGGTAATCATAAGCTTGACTGCTAGTTGTGTATCTATTTATTCTAAGAAATATTAAAAGAAATGCACAGTATATAAAACAAAATAAAATAAAGTAAAATTGCCATGAATACCATTTGAAATTTTGTGGTATGCCCTGAGTGGTACACATACTAAACTTGAGGAAAAGACAAGGTAACTTACAAAAATAAAGACATAAAACACTAGTCTAGAATATAAGAATTTGGGTTTAAAGGAACCTAATTCCATTGCATTTATTAAGACAGGCAATCATCAACTGTTACATCCATTATTCTTTCATTATCCAAAGATCTGATTCAATACATTATTTTTAAAAGGGTACAATAGGATTAACAGTCAATGAGTAGAGTTTTCGTTTTATATCTGAATTTGCATAAATCCCACTCTCATCATGCCAAGTGTTGATGCCAAATCTTTTGGAACCGTCTAGGTCCGTGAACTGAGAACAGCATTTTCTGTGGACTATTGAGTAATCATCTTGACAGAGATAAGCCTATAAGGAGAAAAAAGAGAAATAACATTGAATGTCTAAAATATGTAAAGATGAATGATCTCCAAAAGTTGATCTTAATATATTATTCTTATAATCAAAAGTAAATTTTTAACAATTAATAAATTTAGTCTCTAAGCAAAGCCTCAAGTGAATGAATATTGCCTTTATAAGTAGTTCAAAATCTGAAAGAAAAAAAATCAGGATTTTTTTAATAAAATTAAAAAGGTGAATTTTCATACAAGGAAGTTTTTTTTAAATTCTAAGTACATGGAATAAAAAGCAATTGAAGTTTTATGATCATCTAAATAAAAACAAACATTAAAATTTAACTCCCAATAATTTAATTTCCATTCATTATTGTTATTGTTGTTAATATGTTATAATCATTCTGAAGATCATCATCTTGGGTTGCATCTTTTTTTTTAATACTTTTATTTTATTTATTCATATGTGGTGCTGAGAATCAAACCCTGTGCCTCACATGTGGTAGGCAATCACTCTGCCACTGAGCTACAACCCCAGCCCAGGTGGAGCTATTTTACTTTATATTTTTTTAATTGTGAATGGACCTTCATTTATTTATTGATATGTGGTGCTGAGGATTTGTATAGATAGTTAATAATATGGGCCCGTCCTTGAGTGTGAGTTAGGAGAGGGGAGCTCATTAGTGAGGAATTTGAAAAAAACTTTGAGGCAGCACCCTCAAGGTTATTGTTCGGGGCCATCTGGAGCACTAACGAGCTCTTGGTGCCTCAAAACTTTCAGCCTTTGATCCTGTGAGTTTTGGAACCTGGCCAGTTCCCACCTCACAGAGATTTTACAGCCTAAAGCCAGCTGCATAACGCTGGACTGCATGTTGGGAGGGGTTGCTGTGTCTTTTTAAGTCCTCCAAAGGAGAAAGAAGAAAGGAGAAGGATTTCAACTTGAGAGAGAGGAGAAGGATTCCAACTGGAAGGAAGAAGAAGAAGAAATTCCAACTGGAGAGAGAGAGGAGAAGGGGATCCAACTGGACTGGAGAAGAAGGGAATCCATCTGAGAAGAAATTTCAACCGGAGAAGAAAGAATCTGACGCTTTGAGTAAGAAGAAGGAAGCTGATGATGAGAAGAAGGAAGCTGACTTGCAAGGAAGAAGGCAGACTCTCTACCTGTGTGTTTACCCCACTCTTGGTGTTGCTGATTTTACCCAAGGGTGGGTGTTGAAGGTGGTGATGACACTTTAAGTGGAAAAGAAGGACTCTCATCTGTGTTGTTTACCCTACCCTCGGTGTTGCTGATTTTGCTGATTTTACCCAAGGATAGGTGTTGAAGGTGTTGATGCTGTTGTGAGTAAAGAAGGAGGATCTTGAATGGTGCTTTGAGGAGAAAGACTCTTACCTATGTGTCTACCCCATTTTTGGTGTTGCTTATTTTACCCAAGGCTGGGTGTTGCAGGTAATGATGGTGCTTTGAGTGTACTTGCAAACCCGTGTTGTGTTATCCGGTGTTGATTGGTGAGTGCTTATTGGGCTGGAGCTGCTCTCTCCTTCTGTTCTTCTATATTATTGATTCATTATATACAATATTCAATATTGCAAAGTATTGCTTGCTTTGTTATATTGTCTCATATTGAAGCTTATAAAACCCATCCTGTTGTGAGGCTGGTGATTCACCCCACGAATCTGCCTAGATAAATTAGTCTGAGCTCAACAATTCTTGGTCGTAGATCCAGACCAAGACAGGATTGAACCCAGTGCCTCACACATGCTAGGGAAGCACTCTACCACTGAGCCACAACCCCAGCCCCTTGGGTTGCATCTTTAATATTCACTACCGAGTGAGACTTCCCACAATGGTAGGTGCTGCAGTCTAGATTCTTTCATATGAGACATTTACCTCAACATCACCCAGTATAGTTTAAGATGTTTTTCCTTAGGCCACTTCATAAAAGCTTCACTGTAATAAAACAAGACATTATCATTGACCATTTCCTAAGGAAATATTGATTCTTCCATAGTACAGCACGGGTGATGGTGGACGTGGAACATAAAGCCTTTTAACTGATTATCTAATTTCTACTTTAAATTGGCTCTAATTTTAAAGCACTAGGACAATATTGAAATTAAATTGCCAAAGCTATAAAACAATGAAAGCACACCAAAGTAGTCCTAATCTTAGATTGGTTTTCTTGAAAATTGAAAATTTTAACCATATGTTCAACCTTAATAGTGTCCATTTATCTATTGAGTGCCTGTTGTGGGTTAGGCACAGTACATGAGTGCTTATATATTTCAGTCCATAACTGGGCTCTGGAGTAAGAATTACTACTCCTATTCTACACATAAGACAATTTGCTTAAGAACTCAAAAGGAGAGGCTTTAAAGAAAGCCAATAATAAGGAACTAAACCAGGACTAGGTCTGACTGAAAGACCCATTGTCCCTCTAGAAACCTTTAATAATTAAGAGATGAGAAGAAATATAAACTATGAAATCATAAAGTTACATAATATCCATGTCATTATTTTACATATTTTGGACTCTAGCTTTTGCCGGTGGGCTATTTCTTTGTTTTTGTTTATATAGTTGTTGTTGCTGTTGGTGGTGGTAGTTGTGGCCATCACGGTTGATTGAATGGTTAGTCCATCAGGTAGACGGACTTTACATGAGATCTGAGCAACAATGGCTCACACTGTGCCATCAGAAGGAGATGAGATCTCATTCTCATTTATATTGTGGTCCAACTCAAGAGCATTTCAAATGCAAAATTAATGTGTTCCTTTAGCATCTCATAGGTAGACAAGAGGGTATGTTTTTATGAGATTAGCAACAAAATGAAATGCTGTGTTTTAAGAAAATGATTCTAGCAGTAGAAGTACTAAAGACTAGAAATGGAAAGGACTGGATTCAGAACTGTGCTGAGAATTGGATCTTAATAACTCAAGTCATCAGTTGATGAACAGATAAACAAATGTAGTCTAATCATACATTGAAATATTTAGAAATTGAAAATGGTTTGAAATTGTGGTGATCATTATACAACCCTGTCATATACTAAAAACCAGTGAATTGTACAGTTAGAAAAGGTGAATTTTATGCTGTGTGGAATTATATCTCAGTAAAGCTGTTATTGAAAAAAAGAACAACTGCATTGAGGTTAGTGATTCTGAAGTTTGAAAAACTAGTTAAGAAACAGTTGCCTGTTCATACAAATTACATTGAGTGCCTCCCCTTATCAGTGGTGTATCAGTGAAGCAATTCTAAAAACGAACAAACATAAAAGTCAATTTGTAACATTTGCTGATATCTTTAGGATAAATATTCCTGCTTTGACTGACCTCAACTTACTAGAGTGAAATCAGTGAAGAATGAGTTAGGTAAGAAGACAAGAGCTTAATCAGCTTATATAGATTGTTAAGAGCTGGCTCCAGCTCACCCCTAGGTCCACTTCTCCCATTTCCCAATGTGCAGCTGCCAGGTGGTTGGACTAAGATTGGCCCCAGTCCCAGGTCTAGGGGTAGAAACTAATCGGCCTAATACAATCGGTGACATCTTACTCCATTCTCAAAGACAGTGATGGGTTCAGTGTTAGGCACGTGACTTGACTGCATCCAAACAGATTAAATCCCAGGACTTTTGTTCAATGGCTTTTCCCACTATTAGTCATAAATGAGGAAGCATCTAGACCGGGTTGCTATTGACAGCCTTCCTATAACTAATTTAGCATACATCAACACATTAAAAGGCAGATCTGAGAGTCAGTGGGAAACAAAATGTATTGCTGTATTAATCCTTTCCTGAAGCCCAATGTTTCCAAAAAAAATTGTGAGTCAATAATTGCTTTTATTGCCTGATTCAGTTGGATCTAGATTTTGCACATCTTATCAAAAGCAGCCTGGCAAACACCTGAATGATATGCAGTATTGGAACACTGAGATACTTAGAATAAGAGCGAGAAAATGAGTCTGAACCAAGAGAGTAGGGCATGTATGCAAAGAGGGAAGGCAAACAGTAAATTTATGAAGAAGCAGACACTGGGAATCAGAAGGATGCAAGTATGATCCAGGTGGGAAAAGCAAGTATTCAAAAATTAGAACAAATTACTAGGAACGCAGAGGATATAATTTATCATAAAAAAGCAGAGTAAGTATGCTGTTCAAAGTTTAATACAAAAGACACGAAATAGAATAGAAAGAATAGCAGTTGCCCTGAGAACAACCTTAAAAGACTGATAATGATGGCAGCTTAGACCCAAGGCAAAAAAAAAAAAACCTAGATGATGGGAGACTTGCAGAATCAGGTGATTTGGTATACCACTCTAACCAATAAAGGGGGGAGTCATTTGAAAATTATTAATACATTTCCCCTTTCAATACATGAAACCACTTATTTTCCCAAAAGGAGGCTGAATTTTGTTTCAGAAACATGCCAACAAAAGAGCGAAGTAATGTCAGCTTCTAACATGTAAAATGGGATTTTTTTTTTTTTTTTTTGTCCAGTAAGACAATAGGCTTGTAACCCAATGCACAGTTTTGAGTATTTCAGAATGTCAGTGAGCAAATGTCAGATCATGGAGTTCTCCAAATGTGTAGGGAAAATATCCTTTGTTCTGATGGCTTAGAGAAGAGTTAAGAGGACTATAGGGAAGTGTCTATCTACATGGGGAATTGCAGGAAGGAAAAAAGAAAAATGGAAAGGGCCCATTTCTAACTTTCTCATCCCTGTGCTTTAATCAGGCAGAGTCCCTTTGTCCTGAACAGAGGGAAGTGCGTAAGATAAACGAGAATAATGGCAGAAAGACACAGGGGGCCTACTGGCCCCATCCCTGTGGAAATTCTGGAAACAGATCATCTCTCAGACTGTCCTTTCAATTGTCTGGTATGACCAAGTAGAAGGACCCTCTAAAAGTCATCTATCCTGAACCATTTTTGATGTCCTGTGGCATAAACAAGATCTGGAAGTAGCTGCAAGTCTGCAGAAAGGGGTGCAAGTGTGGCTACAGAGTTGAATATTGAAACTGGTGCTGGATGGGAGTCACAGGAGGGTGAGCCATCCGGAATACACCTTCTGGTCTCCAAATGAGCCCACAGACAAAGAGAAAAAGATGCCAATTACAATGTCCACATGTTATCCACTAATGCCAGCAAGGAACAAGCACCAGGTAGAGCACAGCATTCCCCAGAGAGACCCAGAAAAGGCAGAGAATGTTACAGGTAAACTTTACTCTTCCTCTGTTATCAGGATGCTAAGTCACATCCCCTTCCCCAAAAGCTCGATGTCCTCTTAGGGAGAGTTTCCTTTACTATTGCTGCAAACCACCCCACACATAGTAGTATAAAATAATATCCATCTGCCTTGAGATTCTTTGGGTCAGGTACTTGGGCAGGGTTTAGCAAATATAGAGTTTCTTCTCTACAACATCTATTGGGGTCAGTTAGGAAGACTTGAAAGTTGGGGCAACTTGACGGCTAGGTACTAAAAACATCTCTCATTCCAATTGGTAGTTGATGTTGGCTGTCCACTGGGATCTTGGCTGGGCTGTGGGATGGAACAACTACATGTCCTTGCTTGAGCTTCCTTACAACATGGCAATTAAGTTCTGAGAATGAGCACCACAAGGTGAACCAGGAGGAAGTTGTGCTTCTTATTATCTAGCTCCCAAATCCACAGATCATCACTTCCAGTGCAGGTAATATAGACTCTGTCTGTCAGTGGGAAGAGTGTCAAAATTACATTGTAAGAGCCAACGGGATGGAAGCAGCCATTATTGAAAAATACACTTTCCCTCTTCTTTTCAGGGAGAAAAGTAAGATATATCAGTGTCCCTAAGACCACTCCTAGGTTTGATGATTTTCTGGGAAGACTCACAGTTGCGTATATATGCAATTATGCTCATGGCTATGATTTATTACAGCAAAAGGATACAATGCAAGATCAGCAGAGAAAATATACATGGGAAGAAGTCCAGGGGAAGCCAGGTGCAAACTTCCAAGAGCACTTTCCCACTGTATTCACAGGCAAATATAATTCCAACACTTGAGTTGTGAAATGCTCTCTACTCGGGAAGCTCATTAGAAACTCAGTGCCCAAAGTTCTTATCAGGGGCTGCTCACATAGACATCCTCTGCCTGGTGTGTCCCAAAATTTCAGACTCCCAGAAGGAAAACATGTTTGGCTCAACCACATTGTTTGCACCAATGGATTACACATAGTGAACCATTCTACTCGGGGAATTCTTAGCTTGAAAGCCAAGTTTCTAGATGCCAGCCAAGCCTTGGAACCAGAGGAAACTTTAACTAGTGGGAAGAGTTAAGTGTTTTCCGACTGCTGGTGGATTGGAAAGAAAGCTAATTACATGCTTCCTCTGCATACATGAGTCGACAGGAGCAGGAAGTTGCTCAATGTCAGTTAGTTAAATCTTAGCTGTTTTGGACAACAAAAACAAAACAAAACAAAACAAAAGTTGCAGCAGATAATGGGGTGGAAAAAGTGTTTACAAATTGTGTAGAGAGACAGATTTATGAAATACATTGGTGGCTGGTCCACTATTTGGTGCTACTCAGTTCTGGGTTTCTGACACAGTTTACTTAAAATCAGGCAGGCATTTGCAAGCTTTTTCTGAGCCTTTCAGGTAGGAGATGGTAAATGAAAGAATTTGTCCAAGGTGTGCAATGGGAAAGAATTAGCACTCAAAGTTTTATGCAGAACCAGAGTGGAAAGCACATTTCACAAGAAGAACTCAAGAGCACTTAGGTGACTAACTGGGGATGAAGAACCAAAGATGATTCACAACTTCAAATCTGGATGGCTGGGAGAGTTATAATGTTACTAAAAAGAAGAAAGACATGGGGGGTGCGGAAGGACTTCTTTCAGGGGGGGAAATGATGAGTCACATTTTAGACATTTTTATTTTGAGATGACATCAGTACAAAATGTTTATTTGGAAGGTAGTGTTATGGGACAGATGGCCTGGGCCTGGAAAGAAGTCAGTGCCCCATGCCCAGCCGTGAACATTGGCAGGGAAAAAATAGACATAAAGAACATTATTGGTACTATGTATGATATTTCCATGTAGATTACATAATCATATTCTATCAGTTTTCCTAAGGTTGAATAATCTCCCATACCTTTGTGTCCTTGTTCTTAAGAAATCCACATTGATCTATTTAGAGTAAAGGAGCATGATTTTCTAGTCCTTTCTCACATGGGAAGCTGCTTAATATAGGAGATCCTTGTGTAATTCTTGCAACATTCTTGTAAGTTTAAAATTATACAACAATAAAAAAGTTGTAACCCCAAAATGATGGTTGATGCAGAGCCCTGGGAATGGATGAATTCGCTGAAATCACATAAAGTGGAAGCCGCAGGGTGCTGGAGCCCAAATATTGGGGATGCCCAGAGGTGGGCCATAAAGAAGCCCTGAAGGACAGAGACAGAGATGTAAGGAGTGTGTTGCAATGTTGTAGGTCCTGCAGGGGCAGAGAGGTTGAAGAATTCAGTAGTAGCCAATAATGCTAACTTCCAAGGAAGCATGACAGAGAGCAAGACCCGACCACATGCAACAGTATAAATCGATCTCTAGTTGCCTGACAGTGTGCTGCTTCATAAGAGGGTTGGGAGTTCAATAAAACAAGCCAATAAAAGGCAGAAAAGAAACTGTCAGAGAAAGGAACACTGAGGGCAAAACAGGCCCTGCAGAAACAGGAACCACTGATGTTGCAGCCAGAGAATCACTGCAGGAGAGAGACAGCCTTAAGAAAATCAGTTAAGAAAACGCTTTTCTGTCTCTTCCATCTTTTTCTTTAATAGGTCATGGCAAGACAGATTAGTGAGTAGGTTTCCCAATTGCCCTTTCCTCATTATGAAGGACAAGTATAACACCTTTCTCCACCTCCTATCAGTAAAATACATCAATGTGTCTTTAAGTGATGGGCTAGACAATGCCCACATCACCTCCACCCCCACTGCCTCTTGGGTGATGTATTCTTATTCTCAGTACCATTATCTCCTGCATCATCATCTTCTTCTTTTTTTCCAGAATAAACTGACTCTGCCGTTTCTTAGTCAATGTATCCTCAGTCCTCACCCAATCTTTCAGTAGGCTGTTCCCTGGTTACATTTATTATTTGATTTCATTCTCTTTCATTAGGACCTTTTTATTTTTGGTAGTTTTATTTTTTTCAAGGTCATTGTCAGTTTTAGAACTGCCTTCTGGAACATCAGTAACTCTGCCTAATTTAGTATTATAAGATAATTTGAAAGCATAGTCTCAATTCTTTCATCTAGCTCATCCATAAAAATGCATAATGGGTTGTTTCCTGGCCAAATCAGTCACTGCGAACTAACCTTGTGTCCGCCATTAAAGATAGCTATTAGCCACCTGGCTGTAGTACAGCAAAGACCATCCTTCCCTAGTATAGCTCTAAGTAAGCTCATTTTGGGTACTTCATTTACTCTTAAGTGACATCTGAAGCAGCATGCTTATTTATGTGAATGTCACATTGGATAAAATGAAAGTAGATGTAAAAGTAGTTTACTGTGTTATTTCCCTTCATTATTTTCAGTATTCCTCACATATGAAGATTTTACCACTAACAGGCAGTTCATTGAAGACCTGTCTTCCCCTAATAATTTTCTACTAAGCACACATGCAAAATGGAGTGGAAGGAAAAGATAAATTCTCTTATGGCCACATCTATCTTTATCTACCCTGGGGAGCATCAGGGGACGGATCTCCACACTCATTTCCTTCACTAAACTTCAAGTGATTTTATTCTTATTGGATATTTTTTCTCCCAATGCAAGAATAATTGGCAAATGTAGAAAAAATAAATATGCAACTAATGGGATATATTTTTGTTCTGTATTTAAGAAACATTTACTGTACTTCTTTTTACTTGATAAAATTTACAATGGAAGGAATTTGTAACAAATACAGTTATTCATCAATAGGAAAATAGTCATGGAAAGTACAAAGAAATTTAGGCTGCAGGTATAAATATAAATATCTATATCATTGATAAATCTGGTCACCACAATAAGGTTTCATATGAACAAACTTGCCACAAAATAAGTTGACTTGAAAAGATTATCAGACAAATTTTAGTTATGGCCAGCATCATAAACTAAATGTGCTATTAAATATTAGATACCAACATATTTTTTCTTTCCAATGCACAAAGTTTGACTAGTCCTATCATTTCAATCATATAAAATACAAATATCATTCTTCTTATTCTTCAATTTATGTTGACATTTGCCTCTGCCACTGATTTATATTTATAATGGGTTATATATAAATCTGAGATGTAGCATTCTTGATTTTAAAACTTTTTTCTCTTTACAAAAGTCTAAAATGTTCACTGTAGAAATTAAGCATATTCAAAAGGAGAAGAAAAGAAAATTTCTCATAATCCCGAATTCTTTGAAGTAGAAATGAGCTGTATGACCTAACCCATTAAACAAAAGGTAGAGCGTGGTTACTTAATTTCAGAAAGTAATGTTAGACAAAGGGGGCTGAGCACAGTGGTGCTCATCTATAATCACAGCTACTCAGAAGGCTGAGGCAAGTAGTGAGATCTTGTCTAAACATAAGAATTTAAAAGAAGAACTGGGGATATAGTTCAATGGTAGATGCCTGCCTAGTACATGGAAGGCCCTGAGTTAGATCTCGAGTACTAAATAAATAATAGATAAATAAAATAAAAGGTAACGTTGCAAGAGAAACAGAGTCTCTTTCTACTGAAAGGACATAGCACTAAAAAATACAACCTGAGAAGATACTCCACAATTTCAGTGCTGTTGGTGATACATGAGATGAAGGAGTTAAAATATTTATTTCCTACTTTTCAAGCAGCCTCAAATTAAATGTCTGGCAAGGACTTTAATCAAAAAGATTACTTAGTCATAAAATAAACAGTAGTTTCAATGGAGCAGAATCAATGAGATTGAGTCAAATAAAAGAGTAGAATTTGAGAGTCAAAGAGCTTATAAAAATCATTCTGTCCACATCAGTTAAGGAACTAGCTCACTGGATTATATGAGTGTGAGGGCTGGCAAATCTTAAATCCTCAGGGCAGATGAGCAGGCTGAAATTAGGCAGGATTTCTATGCTACAGTCTTGAGGCTAAATTTCTTCTTCTCCATGCAGCCTCAATGTTTTGCTTTTAAGGTTATCAACTGATTAGATGAGGCTTACCTGCATTATTGAGGATAATCTCCTTTACTTAAAATTGACTGATTGTAAATCTTAGTCATATTTATAAAATAGCTTCATAGAAACATTTAGGCTAGTATTTGACTAAACAATTGGGCATCATAGCCTAACCAGGTTGACATTGAAAATTAACCATCATGGCTGTCCAACCCACTAATCTTCAGCTCAGACCACCAAAACCTACAATGTTTGATCATGTAATTAAGTCAAGTTTGTACAAGGTGGATGAAACCCTGCCATCTGGAGTCAGATTTGAGTTCTCTTTGGACACATCTGCTGTGTCATGACTACCTTTTATTAAACTAATATACAGGCTCTCCAATGCATAATTTTAACAGGGATGCTTTCCCAGTGTAACTGTGAAGGTTAATTGAGCATATAACAAAACCAGGCCAGTGCTTGCAACATGGTAGACACTCAACAAATGCTATTCTATTTCTTTGTTTCGCTCTTCTTTCCTCCCTCCCTTCCTTCCTTTGCTCTTCCTTCTTGTTATCTACAAGTAAGTATATATTACACCCAGGAAGGCAAATCTTATTGTATCTCAATCAAAAGGGGTAGTTATGGAAGCCATGTACAGCTATAGGAACAACTACCGGCAGATCCTGAGGTTGCAGCTGAGACCTAGGAAATGTTGTCCTTAGTACCAGCAGAATGACATGAGACTCAAAGCCAGAATCGTTTGCCTATCAAGCTACAAAAACCATGCCTACACATATACCTACAAGATTAGCACACATATATCTAGCACACATTGAGGTCTCTCGGGCAGAACACTTAGGTTGAGGAAGGTCATCATCTCCTTCTGGACCCAAGTAATAGAAGAAGCATCATTATGGAACACTCTGACATGAATAATGAGATAGGAGGTACAACAGCACGACCCCTTCCTTCTCCAATTTCACCCTCTATCACTACCTCATTTACAGATTCTAAAAATCTCACTCATTTCACTCAATACAAAAAAGATAAATAAGCATACCCAGTAATTGGCAATTATTCTTTTGTTAGTAGATAATGAGTCAGAACATTAATAGAGATAATTAAATAGTGGATATATTCAGGTGCCGTTCAAATAAAAGTAGCACTGAAATAAAAGCAATGAAGATACATTATGGAGACTAGAATATTCTCTACTTAAATGTCAGCCCTAATTTCCCAGGTAAAAGTTTGGCTGAACCACATTTATTCTAGACTTCAAGGTTTATACGTGATTATTTTATGTGAACAAATTTACATCACACAACTTCCCATTCTATTATTTTTAAAACAGCTGAAAAAGAAAAGAAAAGAAAAATAACAGGCCTGTCCATACTGGAATGAAACCAGGGAAAACAAGAGGGAACAAGAATAGAGCAAAGATACAATATAAAGGTCTTCAAAAGAACTGGGCATTGAGAGCAAATTTATTTCAGAGAAATGATGCTTCCTACAGAGCCCCACCCTGTTCCAAATTCATTTTCTGTCTCAGCTCTTCTTGTTTTTCTGCGAATCATTCCTGTTTTCTTTTAAAGGCCCCTGGTAGGCAGCCTTTTTTAAGAATCAGAAAACCAAAAGCAATTCCATTCTTCAGGAAATTCCTTTGCTGTGAATGAGGCTAATTAATAAAGAGCTCCGGGCTGGGATTGTAGCTCAGTGGAAGAGCACTTTCCTTGCATGCGTGATGCACTGGGTTCGATCCTCAGCACCACATAAAAATAAATAAATAAAATAAAGATATTTGTGTCCATCTACAACTAAAAAATATTTTAAAAAAATAAAAATAAAAAATAAAGAGCTCCAGAGTGGTGCTGCCCCCATGCCCACCTGTGTAGCCAAGAAGCACTGACATCTGAATGATATGCAAAGCATTTACCAGCCAGTGTGACTTGGAGATCTCTGGGCATCCAGGTATTGACCTGGCTTCCAGGAAGTCCAGCCGGGGCCCATATAGACATCACACAGGAAGCACGGTGCCTAAGGCCCATGAAAGTGTTTTAATGGCTTTTAACAGTCAGAATTTTTAGAAAAAGAATATAACAACAGGAATGTATTTAATACCACTGGGTTACACAAGAAAACATGGTTCAAATAGTAAATTTTGTTAATGTACATTTTACCACAATCAAAAAATGCAGATGTTATTTTAAAAGATACTCTATCAAATGATAGTTAAGCTGGAAAATCATGCTGGTTATATAATAACTACAAACATCTCAGGGCCAAAACCAATGGTAGTGTGAACTGAAGAAACCCTTTTATATTAAAGATCCTGCAGACTGACCTGTGTTGATTAGAACATTGTGATTGTGGAAAGACTAAATGTTTCAGGTCAAGAACAAAAATGATCTTCCAACCTCTGTTTTGGACCTAACTTCCTCATAATCACTAGGCAAAACTCTTGGAATGTATCACTAAGGTTAGCAACCTCTAGCCTCCAGTAACCCTACAGCGAAGAAGGCTGTAAGATATCATCTGAAACCTATAGAAGAAATGTCCTGCTCTGCTCTAGCTCCCTACCTGAAGCCTCCACCAATGTAATGGCATATGTATCAATTTATGACTTTCTTTTTGTTCATGTAACCTCTTCCATTGCAAAACATGTTATCTATGGTGACATGTATTTATGTCCCCAGGCCCTGGTAACTCATATCTGGCCCTGAATAAATCTATTTCCTATGGAGGAAGAGCTGTGTTTTGCATTGACAGTAGCTAGTATATAGAAATTTTTGCCTAAAATAACATATAAAAGTCCAAAAGTACTTCCCAGGAAAAAGTAAGTATTGCATACTTTAGTTTTATGTAAGAACACTCATTGGCACATTAGTAATAATTTCAGGAAAGTTAGCAATAACAGGTTCACAAATATAGCTATAAAAATACCACATAGAGCCAGGCACAGTGGTACACCTGTAATCCCAGCAGCTCAGGAGGCTGAGGCAGGAAATCACAAGTTCAAAGACAGCCTTAGCAGTTTAGTGAGGCCCTAAGCAATTTAGCAAGACCCTATCTCAAAATAAAAAAATTAAAAAAACTAGGGAATGTGGCTCAGTGGTTAAGTGCCCCAGAGTTCACTACCTGGTACCAAACAAACAAACAAACAAAAAACCAGATAAATAGCTAAGGATTTAAGTAATGTTTTAAAGAAAAAGTGGGTTTTTTCTGCAAAATGCTAATGAGAAAGAGTCTAAAATATATATTTCTTTATGATAAGCTTTAAATATCCCCCAACAAAAAAATCCAAGTGGATTATATTTGTCTTTACACCAACTCAGTCAAAAATATATTTTTTATTTATCTCTTATATTGGAGGGAGGGGCCTGTGAAGGTAAAGTGCTTCAGGCCAAGGAAAATAATCCTGCACTGCTAAGTGCAGAGATTCCAGGGAAAGGCTGGGCCAGCAGGGTCCTGAGGGATTTCAAACCACAGATAATTTCCAACCAGCACAGAAATACAATATTTTGACAATGCTATGTCTATCTCAGTCACAGAGCCCCATGGATAGGGCAGGCCTATCCTGCTTTTGTTATGAATAACTCTTAAACAGAAACAGCTTCTTTTCTTTACTATAAGGCAATGCATGTGGAATGCATTGGGGTCCATTTGGAATGCAGGCTAATTTTAAAACATAATTATTAAAAACTTCCTCAGCTTTCTACTTTTGAATGAACTAGATTATACAACAATTTTTGGTTCGAAAATACTCATATGCCAGGAAAGACAATTCAAAAGGCAGTTCAATTAAAGAAAACAAAAAAGGGGCTAGGGCTGTAGCTCAGTGGTAGAGCGCTTGCCTAGCATGTGTGAGGCACTGGGTTCGATCCTCAGCACCACATATAAATAATAAATGAATAAAAGAAAGATCCATCAACAACTAAAAAAATTTAAAAGAAAAGAAAACAAAACAAAAAGGTGCTTCATACTTGTGAATGACCAAAAGGTAGCTCCATGGCTAGGAAGAGCCATCAACTTTCAGGGGCTGTTGAAGTTCACTGGGGGCTGGTCATTGGATTCACAGTCTTTGGCCCTGCCCTCCTTTCCTGCCCTCTTGTATGTTAACTTCCAACATCCATACTTTGGATCTAGCCAACATCCTGATTTACCATGCCTTCACTTTCTCAAATTAGAGAATTTGATACATGCTAGAAACTCACTCCCATGGCCACACCTTAGCCTCTGTCATTTTCCAGAACAGTCCTACCTCTGAAATAGTAAATTCTAATACACTCCCCCTTCAATCATGACCACTTCTAGCTCCCTCACTCCTGTAGCTACTCTCATATTGCTGGGTTGTTTTTTTTTAATCTACATTTTCATGTCTTTGATCTGTCAACTTCCTGAGCTTACTAGTCCATGACTGAACTAATTCTTTTCCTTACACATCTCACCAGGGTCAATCAACTCTACTATTATCTTCAGCTTGCTGCCTTGTCCTAAGGGCTTACGCATCAATCCGTCAGCCTTAGACCCACTCTCTAATATACCTTCTCGGCAACTTATTCTCTGTTCTGGCTCTTTAGGAAATGAAGAAGCTTTTAAGAGAAGGTATCTTTAATCAAAATTGAGATGAGCTGTTATGAGCCTCCAGCTTAAGAAATGGAGTTCAGAAGAAAGAGCTCGCAATTTTTTTTCCATTCCTCTCCTTGGAAATGACTTGTCATCTTTCTAATCTTCCATCTTTCCTTGTCTTTATTTAGAGCTATGAGATAATAATCTGCATTCCCTTTATCTCCAATAATTCTGTCCCACTTTATATAAATGTGAATTAAGAAAATGTAACAGAATATAATATGAAAATTGAAGTATCGGTTCATGCATGTTTGAAATAATATGCATCCAAATGCTTTCAGATTTCTTCCAGAATTACATAATGGCAAACATAACAGGATGAATGAGTGGTGAAACTAACTTCTGCTAAGGCCACGTGGCGACGTCTCTAGCAAGTCAACAAATATCCTCTTTTTCAGTATTTTGTGAGTCATAAATTTATTTTCATACATGGTAACTTCATTGTCAGAGTTCAATCACTACACTGCTGGGTTTTAACCATCTACTGTTATTATAATTTAGAATATTTTTTGTATCCTGTAACAATATGCTGTAAGCACTCATTAAATGTGGATATTAGAAGCAGTGCTAAAAATATGCCTCTAAATAATTTACTTTGGCATGGAAGTTAGAAGTGAACAAACGCAATTGTGCAATAAATCTAAACAACTGCTATAGCATGCTGTGCTATTAATGTGGAAACAAGCAAAGGGAGAAATATTAGAAACAATGCTGAAAATATTAAAGACAGGAACCTATAACACAATGGCTAAAACTGATATGTCCTGAAAATATATCTCACATTCTTTCTAGTTGTTATATTTAGTTCTTTGAATTTTGAGGGTTGTTTTTTTTTTTAAATGTAGTTGTAGATAGACAGCATTCCTTTATTTTATTTGTTTATTTTTATGTGGTGCTAAGGATTGAACCCAGTGCCTCATGCCTGCTACGCCAAGTGCTCTGCCACTGGGCTACAGCTTCAGCCCCTTTTGTGAGTTTTTCGTTAGGTGTCCTGCAATTTCCTTTTGTTCAAAGATGGAGACAAAGCTGTTAAAAATAAGGACATAGGTCTGATGTGCATATTTAAATAATACATATCCTTATGATTTTCTAATTATTAATGATACTGCTTATTGTATAGGAAAATTCTAAAAAGGATAAAGATGAAGAAAATCCCTAAGAATCTCAATGTCCAATGGCCTATTTTACTATTTCAATAGTTTCTCTAGCTTTTAAATTTTCTCTGTATTTTAACAATTTAGGATAAACAACTCATAAACTTGCATCTTAAATTTTTAACCTTCAATGAAGATTTATTAAGCACTAAGAACTATCTATGGACATTAGAAAGGCTGCACAATATCTCATAATGAGTATAGTTAACACCATTCCTAATATAAATATTTAGATATTCCCAAGTTTTGTCATTATAATTCAGTAATTAGCATATTTTGATATAAATTTTATTCCTAATTTGAACTACTGTTCATTGGGAAATTTTCTAGAAGGAAAATTATTAGGTCAAATAATACCTTAATGCATATTGCCAAATCCTTTTCCAAGAAGACTGAAACAATCTAATCTTCCTAGCAACAGATAAAGTTAATAATAATAACCCCACTGAGGGTTACTATTTTTAAAAATATTGCCATATTTTAGTAGAAAAAAATTGTTTTAACTCATATTTTATTTGTAAATTGGTCTATTGCCTACATTTATTAGTTAATTATATTCCCTACTTTTGTAAATTACCTTTATATGTCTTTTGATCATTTCTTTAAGGTCTTTAACACTTTCCCTGCCAGTGAGTGAGTTCTGTATGTATCAAATTTATCAATATAGTAAACTATTGCATTTGCTGTTTTTATGGCTTGAATGCTATTTTTAAATTAAAAAAAACAAGAAGAATGTAATATATATTAAAGGTAGCATTATAAGTCCTTAACTTCCTTAAATTTGTTTTGCCACCTTTTCAAAAAGTTTTTATTCCCATCTATTTGTTTCTTCAAATAATTCTTAGGATCCTAAATTCTGATAGAAACAAACTACCAGAGTTATATTAAATTTATAAATTTAATTTATGATTAGTTTTCCAGTTCCTTAAAATGCCAGCTATTCTTTTTCATTCAAGATTTCTATCTCAGTTATTTTTTGATTTTTAAAAAACAAACAACAAACTTAATAGCTTCTGCTCCTTGTGTTCTCTCAGGGATTTCGGTCAGGGGGCAGCTAGATTCTGAGTCCAGGCTCAACCAAGCTAGACGTCCAAGATGGCTTCTTCACTCCTAAGTCAAGCTCCTGGGTGTTTCTCCCTATGGTTTCTCCCTTTAACAGAGTAGCCTAGATTTCTTACATGGTGAATTATTTCATAAATCAGAAGCAGTGTTCTTAAGGTGAGGCTTACAACCGGCTCAGGGTCACTTCTGAAATGCTCTACTAATCAAATCAGTCATCTGACAGTGCAGATTCAAGAGATGGAGGGAAAATCACCTCTTGATAGGGAAGTAGCCTCTGCCATCTTTGGAGATTCAACACATCTTCTTTTACTAATCTTGGTAAAATTTTTCTTATAGCAGTATTTTGAATTTGTTACAGGAATAATTTTTATGTTTTTTTCCTTTATAATTTACTTACTGGTTAGTGCTAGTATGAAAGAAAACTATTTTATTCATTCTAATTATTTCTCAGTTTTAATATCTTAGTTCTCCTAAGTAGATAATCATAGTATCTGAACATAACAATGTCTTATTTTTCTCTTTATCAGTAGTTAAATATCTTATTTCTGTCTCATGTCTATTGCACTGGTTAAAACTCTCAAGGCAAAGTTGATTTTGTTGCATATTTTCTTTCTTTTTTTTTTCTTTTCTTTTTTTTGGTGCTGGGGATCAACCCAGGGCCTCACACATGCTAGGCAAACACCTTGAGCTATACAACTGAGCCCTAATGTATAGTTCTTAAAGTACAAATATATTCAAGTTATAAACTGGACTTTAAAAAAAATCGACATACACATTTCCCAGAGCTAAATTAAGTCACATATTTGTGTGTCCATATGATACAAATTAAAGGTAAGTTGTCATTCCAGATAAATTAAGTTTAGGGTGGGAGCAATAAACAAGATGAGGAAGAAAGTGTTTAGTGGGTTTTGGACACTGCAATATTTTCCTCCCTACAATCTATAAGCTTCCAAAAACAAATCACAACCATAAAATATTCTATTGACTTTCACAAACAACTAACATTTCTAAATAAATATAAAACATCATAAATCTCAGCAACTTCTTTCTTCACAAGATCAACTATTTACACTAGATGAAATCTGTCATTTTAAGTACATAAATTTGAGATTGTGGTTCATATACTCACACGTGGTGGATAGTCATATAGTGGAATATAATCTTCAGAGTATGTTGTCATTGTACACCTACGAAGGAAAAGTCAACATCAGAGAAAAGGACTCCAAAAAGGAAGAAATTTTAAAATGTTAGTGATATAAACTTTGCATGAAACAAAAACATTTCAGGATGGATTGGCCTCAACAAAATATTTAACTCCACAACTGCCCCAGGATCTATTTAGAGCATCACCCATTACCAGCAGGTAGCCTTTCTTCAATTACTTCAATGTAGCACCACCTACTACTCTTCTATGTGAATAAAATTTGTAGCTACCAAGTCCCAAGTCCCTGAGCTCAAGTGCTCTGCATTCTAGGAATTCTCTTTACTATCCTCTTCCTGCTTCTGAGACATTTTTGACCTCTTTCCCCATATTCTCTGTGGGATGACAGCTGAAGAGATAATAGAAGACAACTAGGTAAACTGAGAATTCTGAGCATACCTAGCCCCCACCCCCTTAAACACACAGAAATGCTGGATGAAGCACCTCCACACACACAAATGGACAAGCCTAGCCAAGCTCAAAAGGGAAACCCAGAGATGTTAGAAATGAAAAGGACACTCAATACAATGGGAAATCATAAAAGCTGTTGGCCCAGGCCTGGAGGAGGAGTTTTAACTTGAGGTCAAGAGAAATAGCCTTAGCTCACATGAGGCAAAGAGCTAAACTCCAGTTTGTAGCTTAGAATCTGCAAAGGCTGCACTTCTGCATAAAAGAGGCCAGAGAAACCACAGGTCCCAGCCCAAAGAAACTTGCAAGAAAGCTTCCTTCTGGAGCTTAGGATAAGGGGAAATTATTCTCTTGTGAGCAATTAAAACTCTATTTCTCTTCCTGGCAATATTACAGGACTAGATGCTCAAAGAAACCATCTACTTTCTTTGAAAAGTAAGACATTTCAATGAGAATCCTAAAATAATGAAGTCCAGCTTAAATGAGCTATTAGCTACAGTTGCTAATATTTAACTTGATGATAACCACCAACTCCTACCTGCTCTCCAGGTGTAATTTCCAGAAACAGCACCAGGGAAAATGACAGAAATGCAGATATAGTCATCCCTGGGTATTGCAGGGGAATTGGTTCCAGGACCTCAGTGGATAACAAAATCTGTGGATGCTCACATCCCTTACGTAAAATGATGTAGTATTTGCATATAATCTGTGTACATCCTCCTATGAACTGCAATTCATCTCTAGATTATTTCTTATACCTAATATAATACAAATGATGAATAAATACTTCTTATCCTTTATTACTTAGGGAATAATGAAGGGAGAAAAGTCTGTACATGTTCAGTACAGATGTACTTTTTTCAAATATATTCAGTCTGCCTGGTTGAACATGGAGATGAGAAATGTGGATCAGAAGGGCCAGATATACTTGAGTCCAACCCCAAGCCCACTGAATTAGGAACTCCATGGGTGGGGCCCAGCAAGCTGTAGTTTAACAATCCCGCCAGGTTGCTCCTGTTGTACACCACAGTTTTGAGCACTGATGGTCAAAAGAAGAAAAATTGGATATGTAATTTTCAGATGGGTAAATGGGATTTAAAAGAGAGAAACCAATCTTTTAAAAAAAGAAGGAAAGGAAAATAAAAATAATTAGAAAAAAATGATTTCTGCTCATAGGACAAATTAAAATCATAAAATAGCAGTCACAATGAAAGTAAAATGGTTCGACTCATTAGTGAAGACATTTTCTCAGACTTAAATTGAACATCAAATTGTATTTTTAAATGTCTAGCCTTATGCTTTAATATTTACCATAAAATTATTTTCAAAGAAAGCTTGAAAGTAAAAGTATATAAATATATATATGGTAAATACTAATAAAAAACAAATTATGTTCTTATACTAACAGGAAATATAAGACTTTAAGCCAAAAATTACTAGTCATAGAAATCATTACCCACTGATTAAAGGGACAAGTCACAAAGATGATATATAATAGTCTTAAGTCAATAAACCAATGATGTATAGAATACACAAGCCATTAAAAGACAGAATCACAAAGATGAAATGTTGTGATCTACAGTCATAGAGGAAGATTTTAACACATCTCTTCACCCTTCAGTGGCTTAAATCCAAATCTGTACATATATACCCTCCAAAGCCTTACAAGTCAACAACAAAGAAAATTAAATCATACACTTGCCCATAAGTAGAGCATAATAGAGGATAGAAAATGCTATTGTTAAATAAAATTTATAAGAAACCATTGGTTTGAACTGAGCTCCTGCAATTGGCCCAACAGAACAAACCAAAATGGAATCTCGTGCTGCGGTTACATGCCATCAAGCCAAAACCAAGATGTTTGACTTTCCAAGAAATAAGGAGAGAGAGAAAGATGGTAGCCATATCTCCCTCAACAAACCAGTTTTAGATAGTATAACGAGGGAGGTCCTTCTGTTTTACCCTCTACAAGGAAAATAACTTTGAAACAACCAATCCACTTTTTGTTCTTTGTTTCTGCTTTCTTCAGCCTTCTCTGTCTATAAAACCAACCTCCTCTGTTCAGCTCATTTTATTTTATAGGATGAAGTGTTACCTGACTCTAGAATTGCAAATAAAAGCCAACTAAGACCTTTAAACTTGTTATAATTTTTTCTTTTGACATTACAAGCTTCAATTTACATCTAGGCAAGCAGAACAATCCACAATCAATGTGCAGAGTCAGATCAAAGCCCAGGCTGGGACAGAGTCAGGCAGAAATTACATGGAAGAAAGCAGAGGGTAGCAGGTCCCTTTTGGAGCAGGGTTAGGACACAGAGGACATAACCTCCAGAAAGCGAGCATCCTTCCCTGATGTGGGGAGATACTGAGAACAGTCTCAAATTAGAGGATCTGCACCATGGTTTTCCAAGTACAAAGGACCAGAATGACAGTTGAGGGAAAGCATTGCTTCTGGGGAAGAAGGAAGCAATTGGGAAGGTAGAATAAAAATAAAAAACCAGAAATTAAAGATCATGGAGCTATATCATACCATGTTATCAATATGTCTCCCTCCCTCCCTCAACCTTCTACCCTCCACCCAATTGTCACCAATCAAATCAACTTTACTTCAATATTCTAACAGAAGAGGGCACTCTTAAACTAAAATATTGAACAAACTGCCCAAACTTATTTCCCCTCGGTAGAATTACCTATGATCGTTGCTACTCCAGGAAAATCCAACATATTTAAATAAACAGAAAAGGGTAACATTACTATACAGATTTAAAGCACTGCCGATCCAAACACAAAAGCAAGGTGTTACATGGAACTTGCTAAACAAATCTTAATTTTTTGGAGTCATAAAAATTCCAAGGAAAGTGGAGATAACTTTGTAAAGGAAGATGATGGTTAATTTCCCACCATCAGATATCAAGACATAGCATATAGATAAAGTAATTAATACAATGCTGTATCAGTGAAAGAATATATAGATAGATCAACAAAGTAGAATATAGAACTCTAGAGTTCAGAAATAGACCTGCTTAATGTGAGAATTTGGCATATGATAAAATGGCTTTGTTAATTAGCAAGAAAAGTGTGGCTCAAATGGTGCTGGACTAATTGGTTAGTCTTATAAAAATGTTACATATGTATTCATATATATTATGCATGTTACACATGCATATATGCATATACATGTATATATACATGTTTACATATATATGTGTGAGTGTGTGTAGTTTTTTTTTTAGTTTTAAGGAATTTTATTTTCTAATTTCTTTTTTTTTGTTTGTTTACAGCCTATAGTGTTATTTATTTATTTTTGGTACTGTGGATTTTTAAAAATTAATTTATTTAAGGTGCACCAGCAGGAGCCACAGAGGGCCGAGATCCGCCCATAGGAACCTCCATGGGTGTCCAGCAAAAGGGAGACCAGGGACTGCTACCTCGAGCCACTGAGGAGCCCAAAATCAGGGTAAGAGTCACCACAGAGACCCTAGCATGGCGCAGCCCTGCCCAAGGGCAGCCTGGGCCCGCCCCAGTTCTGCTCCAGAGTTCCTGGGGACCGGCAGGAGCTGAAGAGGGCCCTGATCTGCCCACAGGAACCTCCACGGTTGTCCAGCCAAAGGGAGACCAGGGTCGGCTACCTCTACCCATTAGGGAGCCCAAATTTAGGGCAAGAGTCGCTCCAGAGACACCAGCATGAGGCAGCCCCATCCAGGGGCAGCCTGGGTCCGCCCCAGTTCCGCTCCAGAGTTCCTGAGGTCCGGCAGGAGCTACAGAGGGCCCAGATCCACCCTCAGGAAACTCCACAGGTGTCCAACTAAGGGTTGACCAGAGTCTGACTGCTACCAGCCACAGAGGAAAGCACACCCAGGGAAAGAGTGGCCTCCAGAGACCCCAGCGTGAAGAGGCCCCACCCTAGTGCGCTCTGGGCCCGCCTCAGTTCCGCTCCAGAGTTCCTGTGGTCAGGCGGGACAGAAGGCCCAAAACCGCCCTTAGGGAATGCCAGGGTACCCAGTTGAAGGCAGACCAGAGCCTGCTAGCCTCTAGCCCCAGGGGAGCTCACACTCACTATAAGGGTCGCACACAGACTCTCCAGATTGTGACTCTGCCTAAGGGAGACCTGAGCCCGCCTCTAGTTCCACTCCAGAGTTCCTGTTCACCAGCAGGAGTGCAAGAGAGGGGCAAAACAGCCCTCAGGGGCTGCCTCAGGAGCCCAGCCAAGGCCACTCCCACTGCCCTCTAGAGGTACATCCACTACTTCCGCCACCAACTTTAGTGACAGTAGTGCCCATCTGGGGACACTGGGAGAACAGAAGTAGCTCCAAGGTGAAACACAGGTAATCTGGAGTGTCAATACAAGATTATAGGATAGAAGCCGCAATACCTCAGATTGGTATTTCAAGAAAGGAAGATACACAATCAACATGAAAAAACAAGGGAAGAAAGTGCCCCAAATAAACCTGGATACCACTGTAACAGAATCCATTGACAGCACAGTTGATGAAATGTCAGAGAAAGAATTCAGAATGT
>PVHX01022789.1:0-26846 GCA_004024805.1 Geosciurus inauris
TATCTATGTACAATGAGTCAATTTACACTGTCAACATGTAAGCCTAAATAAAACAAGAATAAAAATTAAAAAAAAAAAAAAGAAAGAAAGAGTGGATATGTAGCTCAATGATTAAGTGCCCATGTATTTAAAAAAAAAAAAAAAGAAAGAAAGAAAGAAAAGAAAGGACTGGGGATGTATCTCAGTGGTAAATCACCCCTGGGCACAATCTACAGTACCAAAAAATAAATAAAAATAAAAACATAGATTGAAGGGGTGACTTGCCCTGTAGCACAACTGTGATTGATGAAACTGAAACTAGAACCTGGAACCCCATATTCTGGGGCTTTTTAACATTAAATCAAGGGGGTGGAGCTGTGGCTCAGTGGTAGAGCGCTTGCCTCACATGTGTGAGGCACTGGGTTTGATTCTCAGCACCACATAAAAATAAATGAATAAAATAAAGGTCCATCAACAACTGAAAAAAATTTAAAAAAAAAACGAAATCAAGCTGACTTTTCAGATTCTATAAATTAATGAGTTTAAAGCAGAATTTCTCAAATTTTATAATATCACCATTTTGGACTGAATAAATCTTTGTTGTGGGGAGCTGTCTAATGCATAGTAGAATGTTTAGCAGCATCCTCAGCCTCTACCCAGTAAATACCAGTAGCATCTTCTAATTGTGACAACCCAAAATGTCTCCAGATGTGGCCAGATATCCCTGGTGGAGGAGGGGTGTTTTCAAATTGTCCCCAATTAAGAACCTATGGTTTGGTTGGGTGTAGTGTCACAAGCCTGTAATCTCAGTGACTTGGGAGGCTGAGACAGGAGGATTGCAAGTTCAAAGTTAGCTTCAGCTATTTAGCAAGGCCCTAAGCAACTTAGCAAGATCCTGTCTCAAAAAAGAAAAGAAAAGGCTAGACACGGTGGCACACACATTTAATCCCAGCACTTCGGGAGTCTGAAACAGGAGAATTTCGAGTTCAAAGCCAGCCTCAGCAACAGTGAGGCGCTAAGCAACTCAGTGAGACCTTGTCTCTAAATAAAACACAAAAAATAGGGCTGGGGATGTGGCTCAGTGGTCAAATACCCCTGAGTTCAATCCCCAGTACCAAAAAAAAAGAAAAGAAAATAAAAGTCAGGGGGCTAGAGATGTAGTTCAATGGTTAAGCACCCCGAGGTCCAATAAAAAAAAAAAAAAACGGAAAAAGTACATGTGGTCTAAAATCTCTGCTCCCAGCATATTATAGTCATATAAGATGTTCTTTAGGACTCCCATAAGAAGTAAGGTAGATCCAACTTACCTGATGGTACAATAACAACTTTAAGAATGTGATCAAGGGGCTGGGGTTGTAGCTCAGTGGTAGACTGCTGGCCAAGCATGTGTGAGGAACTGGGTTCAATCCTCACCACCACATAAAAATAAATAAAATAAAGGTATTATGTCCATATACAACTAAAAATATTTTAAAAAAGAAGAATGTGGGGCTGGGATTGTAGCTCAGTGGTAGAGCGCTTGCCTCGCATGCGGGAGGCCCTGGGTTCGATCCTCAGCACCACGTATAAATAAATAAATAAAACATGTCTATAAGAAAAATTTAATTATAAAAAAAAAAAAGAAGAAGAAGAATGTGATCAAGGGCTGGGATTATAGCTCAGTGGTAGAATACTTGCTTACCATGTGTGAGGCACTGGGTTCAATCCTCCTCAGCACCACATAAAAATAAATAAAGATATTGTGTCCATCTACAAATAAAAATATTTTTTAAAAAAGAATGTGATCTAGTTCTATAAATGCAAACTAACATAGCCTGTTGTTGGCTATCAGTAGAATAGTTAAAATCAAGCATAAATGGTAATCATTTGTGAAGTACCTACTATGTACTTAGTACTATGTGCCTTATACAATTTGTCTCTAATTCTCAAATTAACTTCAAAGCAGATAGAATCCTTATTTTATAGATTAGAAAACTGGTTTAGAAAATTTAAGTAATTGGCATAAGGTCCCACAGATGACTAGTAATAAAAAGAAGCAAAAATCATACTAGCTAGCCATAGTTAACACTGTGTATTTCTACTCAAATATCCACCCTAACACAACCCCTTTAGCAATCAGGACTGAGAGGCAGATAGGAAAAATAAGATAGAGAAAGGAAAAGAAGTAAGGGAATTTCTCCCCCGCTTACCCTAATGGGGAGAGTTGCAGAGAGACACCACCAAGTAACCCCTATGGCTAAGGAAGGTATCTAAATAAAGCCTTGAGAGATTGTTAGAGTTTTGGTGTCCAGCAAGGCATTCTCTGGATTTACGTGGCCAGTCTACATGTGGTAGAAGCAGCAACAACATGAAGTAGGGAGGGTATGGGTCACCACCAGCTTCCAGGAGGTTCCTCAAATCCAGTTCAATGCTTTAGAATTCATTCTGTGCAAAACTAAGAGTGTGTAAACAGGATGTAATAAGATTAAAGCTGTATTTGTTGTCCTGGATCTTGTGATATCTTGCCCAAGGCAAAATGTAAATTACACACACACACAGAGTAATTAAAATTAGGTTGAAACTTGAAAGAAAACCACTTTCATCTATAATGAATTTCCCATGGTGGCTGAAAAATTGACAGTTAAGACTTCTACATTCTACAACAGTGAAAAAGTATTTCATCAAGAACAAAAAAGAGGGGCTGGGGTTATGGCTCAGCGGTTGAGCGCTTGCCTCGCATACGTGAGGCACTGGGTTCGATCCTCAGCACCACATAAAATAAATAAAGATACTGTGTTCATCTACAGCTAAACAAAATATTAAAAAAAAAAAGAACAAAAAAGAAATTACAGAAATTTTTATGTAAAAATTAGCATTTTTCTCTTTTTAAATTCTTCTACCCTTTTGTGTAAATGTAAAAGAAAGAACATTTTGAGATTGGAATTTCTTATTCTAAGAAAGTTAATTCTTCCAGGTCCGGTGGCACACACCTGTAATTCCAATGACTCAGGAGGCTGAGGGAAGATTACTACCGAATAACCTACAATTACCAACCAATTAATCCCTATCAGGGAATTAAAGTACTAATTAGGTTAAAGTCTCTCATAACTCAATCATTTCACCTCTAAGCTATCTTGCATTGTCTCACACACGAGCTTTTGGAGGTAACAGTAGTGTTTTAGGGTAAATGGTTATATGACTCTTACCATTTTACTTTTTCACATGTCAAAAATTTAAATAGTAAGAAGAAACACTTGAAAGAAAAAAAATCTGAGTCCAGTAGTTCCTACTTAAATTGACACTTTGATACATGTTAAACAGTCTGCTCAACAATGATTAAAAGAGAAAATGCTTCACAAGGTTTTTAAAACATTGCTGAAATGTTACACATTTCATTTTCCCTATCTTATTATAAGGGATTTAATGCAGGGGAAAAGATCTTTGTTTATTGAGAATTCAAATTCCATATTTATTGCCTGTCAAAATGATCATTAGGTTTTGTTTATCACATGATTCCTCACCATGAAACAGATTAGTGAATCAAGAAGATTATGGTTTCTAGCTGTGAATAAGCACATGGAAAACAGTGCCCTAAAGAAATAAGTATGAATGAAACAAAAGCTTGTTTCAGTTTCGAGGGAGAAGTGTAGAATATTGAAAAAAAAAAATTCATGTAATTTTTTTTTCCCTCAATGTGCCTTTTAAGTCTCCAAATGAGAAATCAAGTAGCCTCTGTAAAGATTATACCTTTAATTGAATAATTTTTAGGAACAGTAATGGCATTGCAAAAATCTGGTTTCCTAATTACATTTTCCTATTGTTTGTAGTTACCCACTCTAGTCCATTAAAAAGGTTTCTGATGTTTTAATAATACTTAGAGATAATTTTTATTTTAAAAGAATCAGAACTACTGGGGTGAGAGTAGACTAGAGAGTTTAATGGCATAGAGTTACAGTTGGGGATGATGAAAGTTTTTGGAGATGGATGGTGGTGATGGTTTGCACAACAATGTGAATGTACTGAATGCAAATGAATTGCTTACTTTATTTTTTTTTATTTTTTATTTTTTAAATATTTTTTTAGTTGTAGATGGACACAATGTCTTTATTTTATTGCTTTGTATGTGGTTCTGAGGATCGAACCCAGGGCCTTACGCATGCGAGGCAAGCGCTCTACCGCTGAGCTACAACCCCAGTCCCTGAATTGCTTACTTTAAAAGTTAAATTTTATGTTAAAAATTTACTATAAGAAAAATTGGAGGGAGAAAGAACTGGTCGTTCCACTTGACCAGGTTATGAGAAAGAGGCCAAATTAGACATTTTGTGTAATATTGTATGCATTGTAAATATTTTCATCAACCCGCTTGGAATAGTTATTTAAAAAATAGAGGTAGCAGGGCATGATGGGACCAGCCTGTAATCTCAGCAACTCAGGAGGTTGAGGCAAGAGGATCTCAAGTTCAAAGCCAGCCTCAGCAACTTAGCAATACCCTGTCTCAAAATAAAAAATAAAAGGGCTGGGGATGCAGCTTAATGGTTAAGCACCCCATTCATTCCCTGGCATCACAAATAAAATAATAGAGGTTTTGGAATGGTTACAAATTTCAGACACCTAAGTGATCATTAATTGACCAGCTGAGTCCACATATGGATAATGAAAAGAGCAACCTCCTTTCCCATTCAGGCTCCAGATCCCCCCACTTTCTTTAAAGTGGTATCTTTATCATCATGAATCTTGCCAATTTCCTAAAGCTGTGACCCTAGGAACCTAATTATCTTCCTGTCTCTCTAGTCCTGTTACTACATACCTATGTAAGTTAAGTAGTTAAGCTAATGTAACACAGATACCAAAAGCCACAGTGGATAGTAAGAAATGTATTTCTTCTCTTACAATAATCTAAAGGAGGATAAGCTGTTCAGGTCAACTCCATTACATAATGAGATTCAGGGACTCCCCTTTTCCCTTCTCATTGCTCTTCCATCCCCTGGGATTTTGTTTTCAATCAGTGCACAATAAGCGGGGGAGTGGAAATGAAGAGCAATTTCCTTTTAAGCAAGTGACATGGAATTTGCCTATTGTTTCTTCTTGTCAATAGCAATATCCAGCTGGAAAGTATAGTAGAAAACATCACTTCTCACTAGAATCCGTGTACCTACTTAATGCTATGGAAAAATGGATGTGAGGGGTAGGTTTGTATGGCATCCAGTAGGGTAGTATGACAATTTGCAGTCTGCTATATTACTCTACTCCCACCACCATCATCATGACTGAATTTAGTTTGATTTTCTTTATAATATAAAAATCTTCAAATACTAAAACCTACAAGATTGCATCTATTACAACATTCTTCTAAGGATTCTCATAGTCTTCCTATTCAAGATACTATTCTTGTATAATAAAACATCTCAAAACAGTAGTGAAAAACATTTTATTGAGCTCACAGACCAGAAGTTTGGACAGAACAAAGAAAGGATGAATTGTCTCTGCTTTACAATGTCTGGGCCTGAGCTAGAAGATTGAAAGCCTAAGGATGATTCAGTGGTTAAGGGCTGAAATAATCTGGAGATATGTCTGGTGGTTGGTGCTGACAGTTGGCTGTGACTTCAGCTGGGTTGTCAGCATCAACCACCTACCTTGTTTTGTACATGTGATCTGTCTGCATGGTCTAGCATGGCTACTGGCTTCCAAGAGAGTAAGGTGGAAGTGTATGGTGTGACATTAGAGGTCACATGGCACAATTTCCACCATAGTCCGTTGGTCAGGGGTATTAGTCAGGAACTGCATTTGTCTGCTAGTAACAGAGAAATCTTAAAAATAGTGGCTTAAAAACAATAAAGGATTATTTTCTTCTAGAAAATCTCAAGTCCAGAGACCTGTGTCAGTTTAGCAATTTGTTCAGTGATCCATGGAATGCCAAGGGTGCAATTCTCTTGGACTTCTCATAATCTCAGATGGCTACTTAGGCTCTAGTGATAACACCTGAGTTCCTAGCAGAACAAAGAAAAGTGATAAAAAGAACAGGAACTGGGCTGGGATTGTAGCTCAGCGGTGGAGCGCTTGCCTTGCATGCGTGAGGCCCTGGGTTCGATCCTCAGCACCACATACAAAACAATAAAATAAAGACATTGTGTCCATCAGCAATTCAAAAAATATTTAAAAAAAAAAAAAGAACAGGAACTTGCTTCAGGATAAGAACCCTTCCAAGACATTTTGTAGAAATTCAGTGGTTTCAACTTATATCTCATTGGTCACTCCTACCTGTAATTGTGACTGAGAAGTGTAGGGTTTTAGCTAGCCACATTGCCATCAAAGACACTATATAATCTTTTGGTAGGGAAAAAGTGGGAAATGGATATAAGATAAGCAACTAGCAGTCTCTCCTGCAATAGGTATTTTAAAATGAGTTATAAAACATCATTACCAATTTTGTGAACAAAATATTCATTCATTATACAAAACCACAGCAGAGTTCCTACTATTTGTAGGCACTGTTATAGAAACTAGGGTATAGCAGTTAAAGTGAATAAAACAGAAAAATCCCTGTCATTATTTATTTATTTCAGTATTGGGGATTGAACCCAGGGGTATTCTACCACTAAGCTTTACCCTCAGTCATTTTTTACTCTTTGTCTTGAGAGAGGGTCTCACTAAATTGCTGAGGCTGACCTCCAACCTGCAATCCTCCTGCATCGGCCTCCCGAGTTTCTGGGATTACAGGCATGTGTTACTATGCCCTGCTCTCAGTTATATTTCCACATACATACAACAGGCAGAAAAATTAAAAGATGTTTAAAAGATATTCCAAATAGCAGCAAAGGTGAATTACATTCCACACAAACAGAAAACAAAGAGATAGTTTTAAATATGTTCTATGAAACCAGCATAACCCTGATTCCAAAAGCAGACATTTAAGGAAATGAAAAATCAACATGTCAAAAGATAACACAGATGAGTTTATCTCAGAATTATTATTTTTTTAAAATTTTTTAAGTTGTTGATGGATCTTTATTTTATTCATTTATTACTTATATGTAGTGCTGAGAATCGAACCCAGTGCCTCATACATGCTAGGCAAGCACTCTACCACTGAGCTACAACCCCAGCCCCTCAGAATTATTTAATAGTAGAAATCTATAAATGTAATTTTCCACATTAATAAGGTAAACAGAAGGTAATTTACTAGATTTAATAAATATTAACTAAAAATTTTTAAACATTATTCTAAATAGGGATCTTTACAATAATTTCTTAAAAAATTCAGAACGAGCTGGGTGTGGTGGTACACACCTGTAATCCCAGCTACTTGGGAGGCTGAGGCAGGAGGATTGTGAGTTCAAGGCTGTCCTGGGCAATTTAGTAAGACCCTGTTTCAAAATTCAAAATAAAGCTGGGTACAGTGGTAACATCTGTTACCCAGCCACTCAGGAGGCTGAAGCATGAGGATCATAAATTCAAGGCCAGCTTCAAAAATATAGCAAGAAGCCAGGCACGGTGGCACAAGCCTGTAATCCCAACACTTAGGGAGGCTAAGACAGGAGAATTGGGAGTTCAAAGCCAGCCTCAGCAACGGCGAGGCACTAAGCAACTCAGTGAGACCCTGTCTCTACATACAACACAAAATAGGTCTGGGGATGTGGCTCAGTGGTTGAGTGCCCCTGAGTTCAATCTCCAGTACCAAAAAAAAAAAAGAAAGAAAGAAAAAGAAAAAAATTTAGCAAGACACAGTCTCAAAATTAAAACAATAAAAAAGGTCTGAGAGCATAGTTCAGTGGTAAAGTGCCCTTGAGTTAAATCCCTAGTACTGCTAAATAGATAAGTTATTTAATTAAATAAATATAATTCAGAACAAGACTAGAATGCCCATCAGCATCCCTTCTATTTGCCATGGTGTTGAAACCAGGGCAAATTAAGTAAAAAAGCAAATTAGAAGCACAAAGATTGAAAAGAAAGAATATTGCGGGGTGACAAGCAAGCACCCTGCCAGGATAGGTTCTTGCTCAGGAGATGTGAGCTGCCTGGGAAATAAAAATTCTGGAATAATTAGTAAGAAATAGAGCCAGAGCCAGGAATTAGATATGAAAAGGGGAGCACGCTTGACAGGTCTTCCAGTCCTGATCGGTGCTGGAACTGAACAATTGTAAAAGAGCCCTGATTCTTTATTTAAGGGGCAGTACATCAAAGGCAGGGATAAAATTTCAGAGGAGTTTTGGGTGCTTGCTTCTCCGTGTGGCAGGAGTCTTGCCGTAAACAGGTTGATTGGCATTTTGGCAAGCCACACCCATCTCAGAGAGGCTGTAGAGCTCCAGCTGGTCATCACACCTCTGGTGCTGTGCTGAACTTGAGATGGAGCTAAATAGGACGCCACCTCAACCAGGCATTCTCAAACCAGCAGGGTTGCTGCTGGGAGTTCCTGATACCTGGCTTTCCTGCCTAATGCCTTCAACATCACTTTAGTTCACCCACACAGCTCAGTTCACATATGGGTCATGGATGGCTTCTGGCAAAATAAAACCACCAGTATTTTAAATATTCTTTATTTCCTGTGATTACATACACAGAAAACCTTAAATTATCTATGGAAAGATATTAGAAATAATAGATGAAGTTAAGATTAAAAAATAAAAATTAGTTGGATTTCTATACACTAGCAACAAAAAGCTAGGAAATACACTTTTAAAGAAATAATTTCTGTATAATCAAATAACATTAACTACCTAGGAATAAATTCAACAAAAATTGCAATATCACAAAGGGGAAATTTTAAATCTTTTAAAGAAATAATACAGAAGAGTTAAGTAACAAAGACATATCATGCTTATAGGTTGAAAATTCTATTACTGTAAAAATGTCACCTTTCTTCTATTTATAAGTTAAATGCTATCCCAATTAAATACTAATAGTTTTGTGTGAATGCCTAGAAATAGAAAAAGTCATACTAAAATGTGTACGAAAATGCAAAACAACAAGAATCTTCAAGGATTAAAGGTGAAAATTTCTAAATAACCTATAATAGCCAAGATGTTCTTCAAAAAGAAGAGCACTCGGGCATAGTGGTGCAGTCCTGTAATCCCAGAGACTCAGGAGGTTGACACAGAAGGATCTCAAGTTCCAGGCTAGCTTCAGCAATTTAGTAAGACCTTACCAAGTTAGCAAGACCTGTCTCTAAATAAAAAACAAAAAAGACTGGGGAGGTAGTTCAGTGGTAAAGTGCCCTGGTTTCAATCCCCAGTACAAAAAAAAAGCAATGTTTGAGGGGAATTGCTTTAACACACATCAAGATTTATTATAAAACTATAGTAATTAACACAGTGTGGTATTTATGAAAAGTTGGACAAACACATATGTTACAGAATATAGTTGAGAAATATACTCATACAAATAAGGTCATATAAATAATGACAGGTGACACTGCAAAAAGGTGGGGAATAAATAATCATTAAACAATATCAACATAACTGACTCTCCAAGTGAAAATAAAAAAAAGAAATTTGGCCCAATCTCATACCATATAGATAAATTCACTCCAGGTAATAAGTAAATCAAAATGATAAAGCTCTATTTTATTTTATTGTGATAGTGGATAAATTATAAATTTAGTAGATATTTTCAGGATCTCTAGATAATTTTTAAATTTTTATTTATTATTATTATTATTTGGTGCCAGGAATTGAACTCTCAGGGGCATTTGACCACTGAGCCACAACCCCAGCTCTATTTTGTATTTTATGTAGAGAAGGGTCTCACTGGGTTGCTTAGTGCCTCGCTTTTGCTAAGGCTGGCTTTGAAGTCGAGATTCTTCTGCCTCAGCCTCCTGAGCCGCTGAAATTACAGGCATGCGTATGGTGCCCAGCTGCTTTTTTTTTTTTTTTTTAATATATATATATACTAGTTGTAGATGGACACAATACCTTTATTTTATTTATTTTTATGTGGTGCTGAGGATCAAACTCAGTGCCTCACACATGCTAGGCAAGTGCATTACCACTGAGCCACCACCCCAGCCCAAGAATGATGTTTTTCCTTTTTTATTTTCATGTATTATATTTTTCTATTTTATTATAGCATAAAATTTGCCATATTAATCATTTTAAGTGTACCATTCAGTGAAATTAACATGCACAATGTAGTCCAACTATCTACTATTTCCAAAATATTTTCATCACCACAAACAAAAAACTCTACAACCATATGGCAATAATCCCCTATTCCTCTCCCTTTCCAACTACTAGTAACCTCTAAAAGTTCATTCATGTTATAGTATATATCAGAACTTCATTCCTTTTAGTCAGCCTTGTAATCCCACCTCAGCTCCACTAGTCATTGAACCCATGGATGCTCTAACAATAAGTTATGTCCCCAGCCCTCTTTTTAAAATTTTTTATTTTGAGAAGGTCTTGCTAAATTGCCAAAACTACCTCAAACTTGCAATCTTCTGGCTGCAAGAAATCTCAAAGATCAAGGTGGTTTGAAAATAAATGTACTGATATGCTTTGGAAGAAATATATTAGTTTGCACACTAACATATTAATGCATATCCTATAGTCTCCTTTCTGAATTTTCTAGGTTGGCAGGATGTTCCTCCTTATGGTGAATTTTGGTAGTTTACAAATTGTTAGGGAAAACTTATTGTGACATGATCTTTGGAGTAAAAACATCCTAAGTTCAGATCCCGGGTTCTTGGCTTCCTAGATATATGATACAAAGTATTGAATCTTTTTGAGTTTCTCCCTTCCTTCCTTCCTTCCTTCCTTCCTTCCTTCCTTCCTTCCTTCCTTCCTTCCTTCCTTCCTTCCTTCCCCAGCCCTATTTTGTATTCTATTTAGAGACAGGGTCTCACTGAGTTGCTTAGCACCTCACTTCTGTTGAGGCTGGCTTTGACGTCCGAGCCACTGGTATTACAGGTGTGCACCACCACCATGCTCCGCTTCTGAGTTCCTTTTCTTTTCCATAAAATTGAGAAAATTATATCTAGGACGGTTATGAGGATTAACTGACAAATACAAAGTACCTGGCACTCAATAAATATTATTTATTGTAATATTTTGGAGCTCAGTAAATCTATATTAAGTGAAGAACATTTTTACTTTCTGGCATTATTGAGAGTTTTAATGCTGTATAGCTTATGAAACGACAAGCAAGTTAGAAGAAAGTCCAGGCTGCTAGATCAAAAGTCTTAGGTAATTCTTTCTCATGGACTTTTTTTTTTTTTTTAATTTATTTTTTTAAAATATTTATTTTTTAGTTGTAGGTGGACACAATATCTTTATTTTTTTATTTTTATGTGGTGCTGAGGATCAAACCCAGTGCCTCCTGCGTGCTAGGCGAGCACACTACCACTGCGCCATAACCCCAGCCCCTCTCATGGACTTTTTAAAACACTATGGTTTATAATGTAAGTTCAATGTACTTACTGAAAAAATAAATGATTAAACATATTGTCATTCAATGTACATTTAATTTTATGTCTATGACCAAAGTCCATGTATTATTTCATAAGTTAATCTACTTCCTCTTCGTAGCAAATGACTCAGTGCATTTCTGTCATTTTCTCTCAAAAACAAACATTTTAGAGCTTTTATTGTGAGAATTATTGCAAAGCTAGAGTAACTAAGGAAATTTAAGATTTTTTTTAATTTTTTTTTTTTTTAGTTACAGATGGACACAATGTCTTCATTTTATTGCTTTGTATGTGGTGCTGAGGATCGAACCCAGGGCCTCACGCATGCGAGGCAAGTGCTCTACCGCTGAGCCACAATCCCGGCCCCGAAACTTAAGATTTTTAAGATTTAAATGTTTGTAGCTTAGAAATATAAAAATTACTCAACTGAGTATCATAAAACTACCTCTAAGTGATTGTTTATGTAATTTCAACTCCAGTTATCAGACATGTAATATAAATAAACATTTCACTTGTTTCAATGTCTATAAAATAGGAAAATAATACTTAGACATGGCTTCATAGAAATTTTGTGAGAAGTTAAGCAATATGTAAATATACTTTGAAATAAAGTGAATAAAAAACCTACTTACATAATGAGGGAAATATAAAGCTCAAATAAGATATAGTATCTATAATGGGTTTTTATGCAATCTATACAAGATGTTGCAAAGTATTACTATTACTATTATTATAAGGCATGAATCAAATACAATAGTATCTTTTTTTTAATATCTTTATTTTTTTTATTTATTTATTTTTATGTGGTGCTGAGGATCGAACCCAGTGACTCACGCATATGAGGCAAGCACTCTACCACTGAGCCACAGCCACAGCCCCAAATACAATAGTATCTTAAGAAAGATATATGTAGAAAATCAGAGTATAGTTAATTTTTATAATGCCTGTAATAACAGCACAAATTATTACCATGTAAATAAAATGAATGCTGATATATCTAGTTTTTAGTAAAGACACATATATTAATCTAAAACAATAAGTGGAAAATGTTTTGGTATATCAGCATACCAAGTAATGATTTCAGTATTTTCTATGAAATAAAGCTAAATTATAGCCAGGTGCGGTGGCACATGCCTATAATCCCAGCACTTTGGGAGGCTGGGGCAGGAGAATCGCGAGTTCAAAGCCAGCCTCAGCAATGGTGAGGCACTAAGCAACTCAGTGAGTTGTCTCTACATAAAACACAAGATAGGGCTGGGGAGGTGGCTCAGTGGTGGAGTACCCCTGAGTTCAATCCCTGGGCCAAATACATAAATAAATAAATAAATAAAGCTAAATTCTATTTTTAAAAAAATCAGTAATGTATTTTCATTAAACTTATCACTTTGAAAAAATTATTTTTCACTTTCCATTGAGATAAGAAAGATTTCCTTGAAAAGATAACAACCTGCTTCCTCTCATTCTAGGAAGCTGGCAAACACAGAAACAAAGAGTAACTTTCCAGGGCTAATGATAATTAGTTTTATTAATTATCAGAATATTCTTTTGATGTAGACCCTAAACAAAAAAAGTCACAAAATTAGTAATACTTCTGAATTTATATTTTTATTAATGCACTTGAACAGATAACTCACCTGTACGTATAAACCATATTATATATTTAGAGACAACATGATTCTCGGATTTCTCTGCAGTTATTCTATAATCCCTTGGGAGTCTCATCAATAGGTATGGAACTAGCAAATACAAATAGGAAAGAAGCTAAATCTCAGTAATGCTGAAAGTTCAAAGCAATACTTATACTGTATCTTAAATTGTTGAATATATTTGTCTGAATTACTTTTTTGAAGTCTTTTTTAATTTTTTTAAAACTTGGTCTGATTATGTTGACCAGACTGGCCCTGAAAGCTTGCACTCAAATGATCCTCTTGCCTCAGCCTCCCTAGGCCTGGGATTACAAGGGTGTGTCCTTGAACCTGGCTTCAGTTTCTCATTTATAAGAACAGTAATTTCATTCATTGGGTTGTTACAAGTATTGAAAGATAATTATGTAAAAACAACAATGTGTAATATGTATTAAATATTCAACAAATGTCAGTTCCTTTACATGTATGCCCCTTGCATTCTGAAAACTGCCATGATCAAATAGAAACAGAATCTGTAAAATGTATATGTTGGAAATTTAATGATACAGAAAGCAGGGAAGGAACTCCCTAGCTCTGAAATCTAAATCAGACCTACATTGTGAAAAATTTGTTCCATTTAATAGCTTTGTCATCGGTCTGCTTCAGTTTCTATTGACAAATGACAATGTTATGATTAGTATTATTAATATGGGGACTCATGTGGACTCATGAGCCCACAAATTATGGGCTCCACAGAACCAAGACATTTCAGTGAACTCTTAGATTCTGAAGGTAGAGGGGCACTTAGCTCATTCATCCTCACTCCCTCGGGTTGCAGATGAAGAAATGGAGAGCCATAGAAGTGATTCTCTCATGATTACTCAACCAAGTGGCAGCCCTACTTCTCTGCTCCTTCTAATTCTTTTTTTTAATATATATATTTTTAGTTGTAGACGGGCACAGTACCTTTATTTATTTATGTGGTGCTTGTAAAGACTAGACGAGCAGAAGGAGATGAATTAAAGCTGCTCTGCAAGGCCTTATTGAAAATACACGCTCTCGGCCGCATCCTTCCATCCATCAGAGTGTGTCCGGGAGAATGGCCCTGGGGCTCCGGTGTAGGGAGAATTCGAAAAGCCCGTTCAGGAAGGGGAGGGCTTGGGGGCAGGAAGAGAAGGCCAGAGTCCTTCCTGGATAGGTCAGGAAAACCCGCTGATTGACAGGAGGCGTGTCTACTGGTGACTGTCAGCGTCTGGCTAGCCGCTCCCTTTCGCAGCTGCTGACTGCAGTTGCCCTAACTGGTCCCTTTAATTGGATATCTTGGATGGATATCTTGGACCCTGATCCGACCTAACAGTGCTAAAAATCGAACCCAGGGCCTCACATATGCTAGGCAAGCGCTCTACCACCGAGCCACAATCCCAGCCCTGCTGCTTCTAATTTTTAACAGCAATATCACATTACTTACAAACTACTTACCCTACCAGCATGCATTGATGCATTTTCTATAATAGTTTACCTTCTGTGAAAATATACTAGCTGAAGAGTATAGACAAAATTAGAGAAATTAAGTTGATGTAAAATTGTTTACAGTTTGAAGCAAAAAGGTTTAGGAGGAATCAGATAAAATCAATGTACAGTTAGCCAGGTGTGGTGGCAGTTGCCTATAATCCCAGCAGTTGCCTATAATCAGGTAGTATTCCAAGTTCGAGGCCAGTCTTAGCAACTTAGAGAGACCCTGTCTCAAAATAAAATTATAAAGAGGGCTGGAGATATAGAGTGCCCCCATTCAACTTCCAGTACTATAAATAATAATAATATACTACTGAATGCAATCCATAATCATTTTAACCATCTCTTTCTCCTTTATACTTTTTAAAGTGTAAATGAGTAAAGCTCTAGCTTCTGTTCTTACTACTACAGAGTTAAAAATCCATGGAACTGTAAACTCTAGTGTAATTAAAAATTAACATGACCTCAGTGTATCCATGGAAATAAAAAGACCTCATGAATATAGAATTACTATTATACAACTGACATGGAAGTCTGTTACTCTGAAAGCCACACGTTTTATAGATAGTAGAAGCTAGATGTCTTTATTTTGCCTTGTTTTTCCCTTCATCTTTTGGTTAAATTTATTTTCTTGTGCTGGGGATCAGACCAAGGGCCTTGTGCATGATAGGCAAGCACTCTACCACTGAATTATATCCACAAGCTCCTGGCTAAATTCTTCTTGAAGTTCCAAATATACCCTTATTTTTTTTTTTTACCTTTTTTTTTTAGTTGTAGATGGACACAATATCTTTATTTATTTATTTTTATGTGGTGCTGAGGATCGAACCCAGTGCCTCACGCATGCAAGGCAAGCGCTTTACCACTGAGCCACAATCCCAGCCCCATACCCTTATTTTTGATGAATATAATTTTGATCTCAAAATACTCAAATGTTAATGAAACCTGAAAAGAGAGAATAGATCCCCTTAAGACAGTTAATATGTTTACATATTTTAATCATCATTTTAAATCCAGAATTTAGGCTGCCATTTGACCACATCTTAGGTAAAAGCAAAATAAGTGAAATAGTTTAATAGTTTATTCAATCTCAAAATTGAATGACAAGAGAAAGATTCAAAAATTGATAATTTAAGGTAAGTGATAAACAAAAAAGATTAGAGAATAGAAAGACTTTTTTGAAATAGTTTTATGATCAAGGCTAGAGATAATACCCTTACTTGCAGGGGAGGGTAATATATATAGGGTGTAAGAGGCATTTAGGCTGCAACTACCTTAGACATAATACCTCTTAGAGAATCCATTTATAATATACTGAACATATATTTGTTGACTAAGGAATTGAAGAGATTGCTTTAATTAGCAGCCAATCTTATCTTTTAAAAAATGTTTTTAGTTGTAGATGGACACAATATTTTGTTTGGCTTTTTTACATGACGCTAGGCATTGAACCCAGTGCCTCCTGCATGCTAGGCAAGTGTTCTACCATGGAGCCACAACCCCAACCCACAACCAATCTCTTTTGAGGTCCTTATTACCACTATATCCCCTCACAGATTCCAAAGTGAATTCAATTGACCAAGTTTGAAGCATTCCTGGTGGGTTTTGTTTTGTTTTTTTCTTTCTTTCTTTTTTTTCTAATGGATTGTTTGTTTTATTTGGTGCTGGGGGTTGAAATCAAGGGTGCTTTGTCACTAAGCTACGTTTCCAGTTTTTTTTAATATATGTATATACATATATATATATTTTTTTTAAGTTGTCAATTGACCTTTATTTTATTTATTCACATATGGTGCTGAGAATTGAACCCAGTGTCTCACACCTGTCAGGCAAGCATGCTACCACTGAGCCACAACCCCAGCCCTCCAGTTCTTTTTGCTTTTGAGAAGGATCTCCCCAAATTGGTTAGGGCCTTGCTAAATTGCTGAGGCCGGCCTGGAACTTGAGATCCTCTCCTCTCAGCCTCCAGATTGGCTGGGATTATAAGCCTGCCAGGCACATTCCCCGAGTTTAACTTCTGAGCCATTCTTTCTTCACTACTTGATGTAAATGTTGGAGGCCCTCAGGGCTAGATTGTGAGTGTTCTTCTTTTCTTTTTCTTTTCTTTTTTTTTTTTGGTACCAAGGATTAAACTTAGGGGTACTCACCACTGAACCACATCCCAAGCCCTATTTTGTGTTTTATGTAGAGACAGGGTCTCACTGAGTTGCTTAGTGCCTCACCATTGCTGAAGCTGGCTTTGAACTCATGATTCTCCTGTCACAGAATCCCAAAGTTCTTCGTTTTTCTGCATTTTATTCTCAGTTAAATTCTCTGATCTCTAGTTTTAAATACCATCACATATTAATAATCTATAAACATGTTTCTGACCTCTAGGTTAGTATTTCTAAGGGCCTTCTGAACATTTCCATTTGGAAGTTAAATGAACCAGGTCCAAAAAGAACTCTTGTTTTTCTCTTCTAAATCAATTCTCCCATGACTATTCTTTTGTGATGGAAAAACCAGACCTGATTATAAAATTATAGAACATTATGATGAAGAACAGGCATTACCTGGGGAAAGGTTAATTCTCCTCTCCTTCTGTCAGCCTTTCTTCAGGAAACCTAATTAACTGTGGGTCCCTACCTGCTGGGTTGTAAATAGCCATCTCTAGGAGTCTGACTACTTCCTCTTAGAATGTAAACATCCTGTGCCAGGTTTTCAAGGCCAGAGATTCAGCAGATGCCTGTGAAAACAGTTGTTTCTTCTCATACTTTATAACTTTCTGAACTCTGTAGGAATGTAACTACATCACTTAATTGCTGTGTAAATTGTAGGTTACTATGCCAATTAACTGCTATCTAAACTATAAAGTCATAGGCTTAGTTCTTAGAAATACAGCTCATAGGGAGCTAAACTCAAGTCATTTTGAGTTACTGCTGCCTGTGGTAAAGGCCATGTCATGATAACACTTACAAGTGTTTTACTGTCTTTGTTCTGCACCTGTGAACTACTTATTGTAAAATTTCTGTACATGGTCCTTGGTCACGTACGTCAAGAATTTTAACCCACCAATGTTGTAATAATGAGGGAATGATGTCAGTTTTCCTATAAAGACCTCCCTGTAATCTCAGCTCGGGGCCCAGAATTTCAGAGGACTAGCTCATCTGGGTCCACCAACAAAATAAGCCGGAGTTCTCCAACTCTCCAAGTGGTGCTTGGTCTCTTGCTGAGTGCAATTTCTTTTTTTTTTTTTTTAAATATTTTTTTAGTTGTTGATGGACACAATGTCTTTATTTTATTGCCTTGTATGTGGTGCTGAGGATCGAACCCAGGGCCTCACGCATGCGAGGCAAGCGCTCTACCACTGAGCTACGATCCCAGCCCCCTGAGTGCAATTTCTATAACACTTCAACTCAGTAGAATTCACTACCATTCTATACAGCTGCTCAAGGCTAAACCTCTGAGGTCATTCTTCCTTCTCCTTCCTTCACTTCACTCTTAACCCAACAGCTTCAATCAGCAAGTTTGGATGATGCTATCAACAAAATGGACTCCAAATTTGGCCATTTCTCTTTGCCTGCTGTTATCACTCTAGTTGCAGCATAAGCTCTCACCTGTGCAACTGCAATAACCTCCTAATCAGTCTCCTAATTTCCATTCATGTCCTTCAACAATACATTCTCCTACAACATATGACCCAGGCGTACTACTTCCCCATGTAAAAAAAACCTATGGTATCTCTTCTCCATTTAAAAACCTTTATGGGGGCTGGGATTGTAGCTCAGCGGTAGAGCGCTTGCCTCGCATGCGTGAGGCCCTGGGTTCGATCCTCAGCACCACATACAAAGCAATAAAATAAAGACATTATAAAAAAAAAAAGAAAAACCTTTATGGTTTTTGTTGTAGTTAAAATGAAATTGGGGGCTGGGATTGTGGCTCAGTGGTAGAGCACTTGCCTTGCATGTGGGAGGCACTGGGTTCAATCCTCAGCACCACATATAAATAAATGAATAAATAACTAAACAACTAAAAAAATTTTTTTTTAAATTGGCCCTATGATTAGCATGAATTCAAGCCCTTTGGTCCTTCTCTAAATTCATCTCATCTCACTTTCTCTTATTGATTTCTAAGCTTATGACACTTTGGTCTTTCATAACTTGTTAGTACAAAAAAAACTGAGTTTTTGTTTATTGCAGTAAGGGAGAACATTACCTTCAGAGACCTTAGCAGCATCCCTGACATCCCTGAGGGGTAAAGGGTATAGCTTCTGCAAAGCACCATGGTAGATCCAGAGAACAGCTGGGGCCATCTATCAATTTGTTTGTACAGCAAGAGCTCTGCTACAGCCCACTTCTTGCACAGAAGTGATTTGTTTTCCTACAGGTTCAAGGTACAGCTCCTGCATGGCTTCTGTGAGTCTAGAGGCAAACTCAGAAGGACCCTCTGATGCTGAAGTTGATCTTGGGGTTGCAAGTGGTATGCATTTTCTCCTTTTCCCACTAGTTATTCTAGTTTCCTCACCCTTAGCTATCAGTTCATCAGGACTTGGTGGTTTATTGGTGATGTGTTACTCAAATTTTAATTCCTAAATGATCTAAACAGTCATTCCATTTTCAGAACAACATGGTTGCCATGTGTTCATTCAGTTACAAGGGAACATAGGGGAACCAAAAGGTGCCCAAATGGATCATCTGAGTTCCACATGTAGTCCTCCTGCCCCTCTGTCTCCTGCTGATGAGCATTTACTATCAATGCCAGAATGTTGATGTCTCTTTTCACCTTCTGGTCCCTGGACATTAGGGCTCCAAAGTGCATGGAAGCAGCCATGTTGTAATTCAATAAGAACTTTGTGTTTCCCCTGTCAAAAGTGTGTTCCCTTTAGGGAACAGGATCTGTACCCTGAAGATGGGAAGAGCTGAAAGGATGGGAAGTACAAAATCTCCTATTGTTATCACTAGAATGATGGTTCATGAGAACACTTCTAGTTTTGCACCTTGGATCCTAGGCACCTGTATTCTTCCCACTGAGATTATAAATTTTTTAAAGATACCTACCCATTGTTATGATTTTAGTTAGGCCTAAATTTTTGTAATCCTAATTTGTAGAAAGAACTATAATACTAATAACCTGTTTGTCCTATAAAGTCAATGCAAGAAATATAGAAAGTTTAAATTATGAGACAGTAATCTTTCTTATATAATATTATTCAGAATATTGAGTTGTCATTAATTTTATATATTAAAGTCAGAAAGAGCATTGCTTTTAAACACTTTAAACCAATATGATTAACTCATTCTAATTTGCCCAGTGATTCATCTATTTATCAGGAATATTTTATAAACATTTTCCATATATACTATATAAACTTGGTATTTATAAATAACATTATTTTAAAAATATTGTTTAAATCCTGTTTGAAAGTTTTTTTAATCTTGGTACCAAGGCCTTTCTTCTTATCTTGTAGTTTTAACCAGAAACATATCTTTTTAAAAAGCAGTTTAAAACATAAAGCAGTTTAATGATTTTTCTTTCTTTTCTTCAGTAGATGTTCCTAAACACATAATGACAGAATAACTGGTTTCATCAGTTAGTCTTTAAAGCTTCCCAAAGGAGAGGAAAAGGGAAGAGAGAAAGAAAAAAATAAGAGTAAAACAGCAGGGCTGGAGCTATAGCTCAGTGGTAGAGCGCTTGCCTAGCATGCGTGAGGCACTGGGTTCAATCCTCAGCACCACATATAAATAATAAATGAAGAAAATAAATAAATCAACAACTAAAAAAATATTTTAAAAAAAGAGTAAAACAGCATAAGTCAAATACAATGTTCTCACTATAAAAGCCTAATTATCTTTCCTTAATTAAGGAAAGTGGAGATTTGAGATGGAGGAAAATCCATATTGATATAAGTGCATGTGTGCTCAAACACACACACACACACATACACACACACACACACACGCAAAACAGTCAATACAACTAGTCTAAACATTAACTTAGGCCCTTGACAATTTGATTTGTATGATTCGAAAGTAAAATTACTAATATTTGAAGTATGGAAATGAGAGGGGAAAGTGTCTTCTATGTTAAAGAAAGTGTTTTTTCTCTTTTAAATCAACAAGACCATCTCCTCATGAAGTGTTTTGAAAGGAAGAGGAAAAAAACAGGAGATGAGGTTAAAGGAAATGGAGGAACACAGGATGGGAAATGGAGTAGAAGGATAAAGAACATTATGTTCAAATTGTGATCTGGAAGGATCTAAAAGAGATAGTTTTAATATTTCACATTTTTCTCTTCCCTTGGCCAACCAATCTTTCAGAGATAATTTCATAATCTAAATGTATTATGGAAATTTCCTCTTCCCTAAAATGTAGACAACTGGATGTTTGGTATTTTGATTCCTTTTTGCTCCAAATTGTTCCCTAAGAGTTCATACCAGAATGTCCCCAAAGTAACTATTTTAGTTCAAAATACTTCCTATGTCATTTAGAAAGTTAAGAATACACATCTTGATTCTAGTATAAATACATATGAGATATAAGTCCAGTCCAGAGAGAGTACAGACCTACCCTGAAGACAAACCCATTAGTCTGGCAATAGTCAGTCACATTGGATATGCTGGATCCTGGGGAATCCCTCCCACCATGAAAACTAGAATTTCAAGGGCAAAATAAAACAAGGGCAAGCAAAGTTCTGATAAAATTTTCATGTATGACCTGAGACAAAAGTTTGTACAAAGGATGTCACTTTGAAGAGAAACCTTCTGAAAATCTAAGCCCACAACCACCCTCAATTCTACATAAAATGAAGAAATAAGAACAAGACAAATGAGTTTATTTATTGTAATAGCTGAAATTAATTTGGATTTGACTAAGAATTCTATGAAACCAATAAAGATGACCTTCCTTCCTTGCTTTCTTCACCTCCCAAGGACTGGCCATTTATGTTTTTTGTTTTTGTTTTTGTTTTCGTTTTGTGGTACTGGGGATTGAACTCAGGGGTACTCTACCACTGAGCCACATCCCCATCCCTATTTTGTGTTTTATGTAGAGACAGGGTCTCACTGAGTTGCTTAGCACCTCGCCATTGCTGAGGCTGGCTTTGAACTCGTGATTCTCCTGTCTCAGTCTCCCTAAGTGCTGGGATTACAGGCTTGAGCCACCACGTCTGGCTTTGTTTTTGTTTTGGTACCAGGGATTGAACTCAGGGGCACTCGACCACTGAGCCACATCCCCAGCCCTATTTTGTGTTTTATGTAGAGACAGGGTCTCACGGAGTTGCTTAGCGCCTCACCATTGCTGAGGCTGGCTTTGAACTCATGATTCTCCTGTCTCAGCCTCCCAAATTGCTGGGATTACAGGTGTGCGCCACTGCGCCCAGCTCCATTTGTTTTTGTTAAGAATGGGAATCAAGTGGCTCCTCTGTTACTCAACTGTGAACTCCTCCTCAAGCCAGTTGATTATTCAGTAGAAATGATAATCATGGAACAATGCCATACACATAGAAGCAAATATTGATAGTTAATATTGTTACTATGTAATATTTATTGATCATTTTCTTCAATTAAAACCCATGCTCTGGCATGGAGTAGTGGCGCAGGCCTGTAATCCCAGCAGCTTGGGAGGCTGAGGCAGTAGGATCTCGACTTCAAAGCCAGCCTCAGCAAAAGCAAAGTGCTAAGCAACTGACTGACACCCTGATTCTAAATAAAACAGGATGGGGAATGTGGCTTAGTAGTTGAGTGGCCCTGAGTTGAATCCCTGATACGGAAAACAAAAAAACCCCCAAAAAACAAAAAACAAAGAAAACATGCTCTGAGCTGCATCTCATTTAATTATTTTTAAAAAAATTTATTCTAATTATGTATACATGACAACAGAATGCATTTTGATTCATTGTACACAAATGGAGCACAACTTTTCATTTCTCTGGTTGTACATGATGTAGAGTCGCACTGTATGCACAGTCATACATGTATCTACGGCAATGATGTCCATCTAATTCTACCATCTTTCTTGCCCTCATGTCCCCTCCCCTTTTCTCCCTCCCCTTTGACCAAAGTTTTTCCATTCTTCCCATGCCTCCTCCCCCATTATGGATCAGCATCTACTTACCAGAGAGAACATTTGACCTTTGGTTTTTTGGGATTGGCTTACTTCCCTTAGCATAATATTCTCTAACTCCATCCATTTACCTGCAAACGCCAAATTTTATTCTCTTTTATTGCTGAGTAATATTCCATTGTGTATATATACCACAGTTTCTTTATCCATTTATCTATGGAAGGGCATCTAGGTTGCTTCCACAGTTTAGCAATTGTGAATTGTGCTGTTATAAACATTGAAGTGGCTGCATTACTGTAGTACGCTGTTTTTAAGTCTTTAGGGTATAGGCTGAGGAGTGGGATAGCTGGGTCATATGGTGGTTCCATTCCAAGTTTTTTAAGGAATCTCCATATTGCTTTCCAGATAGGTTGCACCAGTTTGTAGTCCCACCAGCAATGTTTGAGTGTGCCTTTTTCACCACATCCTTGCCAACACTTATTGTTGCTGGTATTTTGGATAGCTGCCATTCTGACAGGGTTGAGATGAAATCTTAGAGTAGTTTTGATTTGCATTTCTCTAATTGCTAGAGATGTTGAACATTTCTTCATATATTTGTTTACTGATTGTATATCTTCTTCTGAGAAGTTTCTATTCAGCTCCTTAGCCCATTTATTGATTGGGTTGTTTGGTTTTTTGGTGTTAAGTTTTTTGAGTTCTTTATATATCCTTGAGATTAGTGGCCTATCTGATGTGTGTGTGGCAAAAATTTGCTCCCAGAATGTAGGCTGTCTGTTCACCTAATTGATTATTTCTTTTGCTGAGAAGAAGCTTTTTGGTTTGAATCCATCCCATTTATTGATTCTTGCTTTTATTTCTTGCACTTTAGGAGTCTTGTTAAGGTAGTCATGGCCTAATCCGATGTGATGAAGATTTGGGCCTGCTTTCTCCTCAATTAGACGCAGGGTCTCTGGTCTAATTCCTAGGTCTTTGATCCACTTTGAGTTTTGTGCATGGTGAGAGATAGGGGTTTAGTTTTATTTTGTTGCATATGGATTTCCAGTTTTCCCAGCATCATTTGTTGAAGAGGCTATCTCTTCTCCAATGTATATTTTTGGGGGCCATTGTGTAGCATGAGATAACTGTATTTATGTGGATTTGTCTCTGTGTCTTCTATACCATTGGTCTACATGTCTATTTTGGTGCCAATACCATGCCGTTTTGGAACCCCTTTGAAGTGCTTGAGTTGTAGCGAGCAGAGGGTACAGAATGGAAACTCATTAAAGAAGTTTCCAGCTTGACCCAGCAGTTTCCTATTTTGGGGTCCAGAGTGTGCATGGACCAGAGTGATTCAAACAGTTGCAGAGAGGATCGTGCCTAGGGCAATACAGTGGAGAGGGCACTCCTTTTGTTGCTGGAGATCCATATGAACCACTGGAAAGATACCAGTAACTGGCCAGACATATCTGCACTCTACGTCTGATCCTAGGTAATTCACATCCATGGCAGTGGATATGTAAAGCCTGTGGAGATTTAAACTCATCCTAAAAGTGGAATGTCTTGGGAGGCCCCTGAAATCTCCAGAGATTGGGGAATGAATCTCAAAAACCCACCACCACAATCCTGAAGGTCAGCGGAGACTAAACCCCACCTACTGGAACTTCCAATTTAGAACTCTGCACCAGCCCTAATATGGAAGTATATTATATGTCAGTACTCTCCAGTATATCCCATCCAACATTGTGAGAAGAGAAGCTGACAGCTACAACAACTAGTTTTGGCTCCTAGCCACAATTGTTGCTAGTTTGGTGACAAACACAAAGAAATTGGACTTAACAACCCTTAGCCCTTGACCCAAGGAATAGCACAACAGCATAAGTAATGAACATCCATCCTTGCCGACAGTTTTGACCACCTCATTGATTCTGATAGCTTTACTGGATATAGAAATATTGGCCGACAATTATTTTCTTTTAGAGCTTAGAATATCTCATCCAGGACCTCCTTGATTTTAGGAACTGAATTGAGAAGTCAGGGGTGAACCTTATTGATTTGCCTCTGAATGTGACCTGATGTTTTTCTCTTGAAGCTTTTTTTAATATTCTTTCCTTACTTCCTATTAGGCATTTTGATTATAATGTGTCTTGGAGAGGTTGTTTTGATCTTATCTATTTGGGGTCCTATATGCATTTCGTATGGGGATGTCTGTCTTATTTCTAATATGGGAAAATTTTTCTGCTGAAATGTTAATGCCTTTAGCCTGTATCTCCATTTTCCCTTCTACCCCATTGACTCTCAGGTTTGTTCTCTTGATGCTGTCCCAGAGTTCTTGTTCATTCTGATCATGGTCTTGTATTTTTTTGCTTATTGTATACTGAATATTCAAATTCATATACCCTGTCTTCAAGGCCTGAAGCTGTCTTTGAAGTCTGATGTTCTGCTTTCTATACAATCTAATTTCTTTTTTGGCGGGGGGGGGGGCATTCAGGAGCACTCGACCATTGAGCCACATCCCCAGCCCTATTTTGTATTTTATGTAGACACTGAGTTGCTAAGCGCCACACTGTTGCTGAGGCTGGCTTTGAACTTGTGATTCTCCTGTCTCAGCCTCTCTAAGTCTTTTTTTGTTTTTGTTTTTTTAAATTTTTTTTTAGTTGTAGATGGATACAATATCTTTATTTTTATGTCATGCTGAGGATTGAACCCAGTGCCTCACACATGCGAGGCAAGCGCTCTACCACTGAGCTACAATCCCAGCCCCACAATCTAATTTCTTGATGATACTTTCAAGTGAATTTTTAATTTGATCCATGTCTTTTATTTCCAGGAGTTCTGAATGGTTTCTTTTCAATATCTCTATTGAAATATTTCTTCATCTCCTATATTTGCTCATTTGGTCTTTAGGTGATCTTTTTTTTTTTTTTTTTTTTTTTTTTTTTTTTTTTTTTTTTTTTGTTACTGGAGATTGAATCAGGGGCACTCGACCACTGAGCCACATCCCCAGCCCTATTTTGTGTTTTATGTAGAGACAGGGTCTCACTGAATTGCTTAGTGCCTTGCCCTTGCTGAGGCTGGCTTTGAACTCATGATTCTCCTATCTCAGCCTCCCTAAGTGCTGGGATTACAGGCTTGAGCCACCACGCCCGGCTTAGATGATCTTTTAGTTCACTAAAAATTTTAGTAATCCGTATAGTCTTTCTCTGGAATTGCATCCACTTCCATATCCATGGGATCCTTTGCTGGGGAATTGTGAATATGGGGAGAAGTTTGCTTGTTTCCTCATGTTTTCAGAGGTCTTGGACTTGTGCATCAGTAGAGATGGATTTCTCTTCTTCTTTTATGCCTGTGTCTTTTTGTGTATAGACATCTTTTTTGTTTTGGAACTTTTCTATATTTGATATATGAATAGATGGCCAAGAGTGGGATCTGGGGTCCTACTCTGGTTGTTTCTACTTGGAGCCTTGTTGTTGTTTTTTAATTTTTTTTTAGTTGTAGATGAACACAATAGTTTTGTTTATTTACGTGGTGCTGAGAATCGAACCCAGTGCCTCATACGTGCGAGGCAAGCGTTCTACCACTGAGCCACAACCCCAGCCCCTGGTTTTGGGGTTTTGTCTCCCCTATTCGGTGTTGAAGTATTGTTGAGGCCTGAGTGGGGCTAGTTTGTGTATGAGCCGAGATTCACTGTTACTTGCCTGAGTTGTGAGTGCTTCTCAGCAGCAGGATCTCTACTTTGTGAACTTGAATGTCCCAATTACTTCCTAGTCCCTCTTAGAGGAAGGGGAAGCAAGGAATAGCGATAATGTTAGCAACCGATGTACAGATTTAAAATAAATGTCTGGGGCTGGATTTGTGGCTCAGTGGTAGAACGCATGCCTTGAACGTGTGAAGCACTGGGTTCAAATCTTCAGCACCACGTAAAAATAAATAAAGGCATTGTGTCCATCTACAACTAAAAAATATTTTAAAAATGAAAAAATAAATGTCTGGTGTCTAAGATGACATCTTTAACATTAATTACCATCCACAGAGGAATGGTGGGGTCATTGCCTTTCTACATACTAAATCAATTAACAATCAGAAATTGAAATTAATAACACTATCAGTTCTTTTTTTTTTTTTTTTTTTTTAGTGACACGTTTGCAAACATTTATTAATTGTTGGTGAAAGATGCAAGGTAAATGAAGAATGGGAGTTTGCAGTATGAAACATGTGCTGAACAGGAAACAGATCGAGGGGGACTTGTCCAGACAGACAGTAGTAGGGCAAAGCAGATAAGAGATGCCCATAGTGATATCTTGTATGTGTGTGTAAATGCAGAGAAAAAAAGTCTAG
>PVHX01022790.1:0-27043 GCA_004024805.1 Geosciurus inauris
CCTGTGCTCCAGCTTACTGAGTCTTCATTCTGCTTTCTCTAGCCTGCTTTCAAACCCCTTTATTGATTTTGCAATTCAGTTATTGCCTTTGATGCTGAGATTTCTATTTTTAATATTTTCTGTTTGCTGACATTCTCACTTTGTTGCATTTCCATCCTGGGATCCTGTCCATTTTTACAATGGCTATCTATCTGTCAGTAATTCACATTTCTGTTTCATTATGGTCAATTTTGGAGTTTTACCTTGTTCTTTTGTTCAAATTGTGTTTTCCCATCTCTTCATTTTCTCTGATCCTAGAGTATCTATCTAGATATTAGGGGAAAGTCCATTGTATCCCACTCTTCATGCACTGCACCCATTCAGGAGAAAACCTTAATTATTCTGGCTAGAGCTTCTGAAAGCTTCTTAAACTTTCATGCTAGTCCGACCACCATCTCTGTTCTCAGTGGCTCCCGGGAGTCTGGAGTATGCCAGGACTCGTCAGCACTTCAAGACACGAAACAAAGCCAGTGCCTTGGATAGCCTGGAGAGATCAGAGCGCTGGATGCCTGATCTAACTCTTTCCCATCCCAGTGAAAAAGTGGCAGCTGAGGATTTTGACGGCTGGCCCTGAGCTGAGCCCACAAAGGACGGTGGCAACTGTGTGTGTGTTGGTTCAAACCACTCTTCTTTGTTTCCCGTGGCCCCCAGGCATGGAGAATATGCTGGGTTTCATCTGTGCTCCAGAACAGGGGCAACAGAAGACAGTTTCTTGGGCAACCTGCAGAAAAATTGGAACATTTGGCTCATGGCCAACTCTTTCCCTTCTGGGAGGAGCTGGGAGCTGAGTGTTTCTTGTTGATTGTATGGCCCTGTGCTGGGGTGGGAGTATGGTGAGGTAGTGAGGCCAAATGCCCTATCAGTCTCAGCGTGGCTGGCTGCATACTTGCCAGGGTACAGGAGCCTCTCAGTTATTTTCTGCATTTCTCACAAAGGGGATTCATCTGGGTCTTGCTGCTTGGTTATGGTGTCCATGAGGGGAAGGTGAGCCTGCAGCTTCCTGTTCTGACCTCTTGATGACATCTTTCCTAGATTTTTGTAAGGTAAACAAAAAGTATAAAATCTGACTGTTTTAAGCAACTTCATATCTGGTTTTTTGTTACCTGATTCATTCATTTCCCCATCTTTTCACATCACTCCCCACCCCAGCAGCTCCCCAGACTCCACATTCATCTTTGTGGTTATAACGCCATTTCTCCCTTTTTTCTAACATTCCTTCCATTGGGTCACACCAAATTATGATCACTGAGAGGGCTGCTCTAGATATTTCAAATTGCCATCTGACTATTAGAGATTTTTAAGGATCATACTGAAGAGGCCTTATCCTCTGATCAAAAACTAGAGCACATAATAATCATTGGCATGAGAGGAGCAAACTTAGAACACTCTAAGCACAGTTGGCACATGCTGGGCGTCTAGGAAAGGGCTTCACATCTGTATCAGAGCCCTCTATTCAAAACAAGTGGCTGGGGTGCCCACAGAAGCCAAGGGTGGAAGGAGTGGCATTGCTCCTGGGATTGTGTGGGGCTTTCCTTCATTCCTCACCTGGTCCCACAGCTGGAGGATCAAACATTATTTCAGGCCACCAAAGTGAGGTCTGGAGAGGCCGTGTGCATCTGGGCATCACATGGGGACTGTGTACCATCAGCAGAGGACTATGCTCCTCTGCCTTATTCCAAAGCCCATGCTTGGGCACGAGCCCTGAGAGCATGCTTTTCCAGAAAAAAGATCATGCTTTTCCCTGCTGAGATGTGATATGGAAGGGGTTGGATGCAGCTAGGCAAGATTTCCCCCAACTTCTATTTCCTGTTCTTAAGACTGTTGGAACAAAAATAAAATTCCTAAATAGTATGTCTAATGCCTGCTGTCTGGCAAGAGAGCCAGGGAAAGCACAATTTTCTACCATAACTAATTATCCCAGTAGAAAACCGCTCAACTCTGAGAGCCCTGACCTCTCTGAAGCAAATCGGTGGCAAGAGGAACCTCTCTCCCACCTGTTACCCTCACAGGGCCCATGTGAACAGCACACATCTGCTGTGAATCTGAACATGGATCAGGCTGAGCCATTTTAGTCTGGACCTCTGTTCTCCTTTACCTCCACTCAAGAGGGCCTAGACTCTAATTCTGTGGTGTCCTGCGGAGCCAGCTGTGCTCTGAGTCAGGTGTTAGCAGTACAGGTCCCCTGTGAGCCAGTTCAGGGCTTTACATTTTTTCAATAATATGCTTTTAATGAAGGTTGTGTTTCACTAAGATATTCCTAACCAGTTCTGCTCTTATGTTCAGCTCTAGAGAAATCCAGTTGAACTAATTTTCAGGGTAAAGCTTCGGATAAAATAATTTTGCATTTATCATTTAAGTTAATTGTAATGTGCCTGAGTCTAATGAGCCTTACCTCTAAACTCCATTTAAGACAATAGTTAATTGCTTCATTTTAATAAATGTTGTCAGGATAGTGAACATAACAATGACTGAGCACTCAATTACCACGGAGGCTAGAAAATGAAGATATACAGAGCTTGATGAGATACATAATCTGAAGAGGCAATTAGTATCCAGAGGTGGAATAGGACTTCTTTCAAGAGCTATGTAAACCAAAGCAATTTGTTTGAAGTAAACTCAGAGATTCAGATTAGGCAGCCATCGCCAAGTGCTTATAATGCACCAGGCTCAGCACTGGGCGTTCTCCTGCGCCGGTCTCTAATCCTTGTCCTATCTGGCTGGGAAATTAAGGCTCCAAAATGTTGTGTAAATCATACATTCAGCCAGACAAATACTCAATGGCAGTTTCACAACTCAAAGGCTTTCTTCTGGAATCAGCTGTTAGGACATGACCCTAAAGCAAGCAAGCAAGAAAGAAAGAAAGAAGAGAAACAAATTCCACTCCCTGATGGAATACTGTTTGGATTTCCTTACTGTTTGGATTTTCTTTTCTGTGATCATTTTGGACCTTGCAAGTGGAAGATCTCTAAGTGTACAGGTTTTCTTATATTGGAGAAGGGAGATGCTCTTTCTGCAGGAGTGGGTTGAAAGAACTCTTGGCAAGCAAATTGCACCTCATTTAAAGACCAAATATTTGCCATCCATATTGATAGTCACCCAGTATTTTTTTATTCCATTCCCTCTCAGCGCATGACTTGAAATGCATGATGCCCACTGTGTTAACATAGTTTACCCGGAAACCGGAGCCAGAGGCAAAACTAACTACCAAATCTTTGTTTTGATGGAACAATCCAAGAGTGAGAGGAAAAGGAGACAGAGAAAGGACATAAAGCCACGTATGTGATGCTTCCCCAGGCTCACTGCCACTCTGCAGCAGCCCAGGAAGAGGCAGATGCAGCCAATCATTCTTCAGGAGGACCCACAGGAAGCAAGTGCATCTCTTGAGGCAAGAGAGCCAGTCTCCATCAGAAGGAGGGAGAGGGTGCGCATCTGTTTGCTCCCTCCCATTGACTGAGGTTTTGCTTTAATGGGAGTTAACACACCTGTGCTCCCACTTGCGGTTTCAGCAGCCACCCAGGATGCCATATCCCTGTTCTGCAGCCCTGGGCCTGCTGTGGGTCAGCCTCATGCCACCCATGGGAGCCGATGCTCACTTGCAGGGAGGAGGAAGAAAGCAGGCTCCCTGGTGACCTTACCTGCACTGAAAGAAGTGGCGTGAGAAGACCAGCAGGTAGAGGATGGGGTCTGACTTCCTCAGGGGCTGTGTAGCCACAGTGCATGCTAATCAGCAAAGCAAGAAGAAAGGGATTAGGAAGTGAGGCTGAGAAAATCCAAAATGCAAAATTCTCCAGTTGCCTTTTCAACCAAATTCCACCAATTATCCATCTATGTGTCTATGTATCTATCATATCTATCTACGTATCTATCTATATACTCACAAAGAGAATTTCTGAGCATGCAGTTTGAGCTGATCTTCCATATGTGGTTATCTACAGGAATAATGGAAGAAGAGGCTTTTTTGACACTATAGAAAAAGTGACTCAGTACTGGTTGTTTAAAAATTTGAGGGGAGATGTTGGGGGCTTGAGAGTCAGATCAACAGCAGTCATTATGGGATACAGTGATGATTCCCCATGAGATGAGGACCTGGGATTTCTGTTCGCTAGGTGTATTACCAGCCCTGGAGAAGCAGGACTTCTTCGCAGAAAAGCCCATCTCTGTGCCTATTCATTCATGTCTCTGTCAAATCTGAAATTGTCACCTGCTTAGCCATACTTGGTGTTTTAGTCTGCTTTTCTGTTGCTGTGATCAAAGACCTGACAAGAACAATTTTAGAGGAGAAAAGTTTGGTGGGCTTGTGGTTTCAGAGGTCTCAGTCCATTGTCAGCCAACTCCATGGCTCTGGGCCCAAGTGGAGGCAAAAGAGTATGGAGGAGGAACGAGCTCAGAGAATGATCACCAGGAAGCAGAGAGAGCTCCACTCACCAGGGACAAAATATAACCCCCAGGTCCACCCCTATGACCTCCTCTTCTGACCACATCCTACCTGCCTACAGTCACCACCTAGTTAGTCCCTATCAGAGGATTAATGCACTGGTTAGGTTAGGGCTCTCGCAACCCAATTATTTCACCTCTGAACTTTCACACATGACCTTTTGGGGGACACTTCACATATAAACCAAAACACTTGATAATCATCATGAGACTTTGGGTAAATCCCAGGCAGTTGGGGCCTTGGTTTTCATCTGTAAAATAAGAGATTTTGATCAAACATTTTTTCTGGGTATGCTGCAGGAATTTATTTTATTGTATTTTTGTCCTCGTTCAGGAAGGAGTTGTTTCATGCACGGCTGTGCTTCACATCTGACCCCCTGAAGTTATGTCTCTGGGTTTCCTGTCAGTATTGCTCATCGGGAGGACCTGGTTGTTACATCTTGGCTGACGTCACACTAGTGACATCATTTACTGGGCTGAAAAATGGTGCTTTCCGTGTCATTGTTCACCTCCTAATGTCAGCAAAAACAGGGTGCCACCGTGTACAGACTCCTGCAGAACCTGTGAGAAAATCTGTTTTATTGAGAAAGAAGAAAAACCACCCGTGGGCTAGTAGGAAAGCCATCAGATCAGATGTCTCATCTAGTTCTGGCTGTTCCTAGGGAGGACAAGAATCACATTTTTTGGAATGTTTTACTACAGAATTTGGAGGGGTGAGCAGCAGTCTTGAAGATCTTTTCCAGATTCGAGGCTGCCTGAGGTTGGTTCCGTGCCATTTGCAGCATTATGGAATGTCTTGCTCTTGGTTAATATTGCATGCCTCTGTCCCTTGAATGAAGTTCAACTCAACACAAGGAAACTTTGTTACAAAGCAGTATGAATGACCAACTGCTGTGGTTTGGGCACTTTCATTGCAGTTGCTTTGATTAAGTGACAGTAAAATTCAGAGGATCCTTAACAAGCTGGTGAAGCAGAACCCTTTCTTCGTGAAGTCACACTGGTTATTGAAATGAAGTGTCTAGAATTCATTTGCAACTCTCCACAGGCTGATTAATAAATGGTACCGAATTCTCTGTTTTAACATAAAAACTAAGAAAATGTAGAGCCTGTCCCTCTACCCTTACCTCTATACCATCTCGAGTTAAAGGGAAGTGTTTCCCAAAAAGGGATCTAAGTAAAGGGCAAGTGGCTCTTTCCCCAGGTTCTTTGAGCTAATTGTCTCAAAGTCTCTTAGAAGGTGTGTTTACCCATCAGCTGACATGTTTAGAGTTGTGGGGGAGCAACAGGGAAGAAGAGAGGAATACGTGTTCTTACTGATACGGTTTCCAGTCAGAACAGCATGGTGCCCGTGTGCATGACTGGAAGCTTTGAAATGCTTCATCTGGTTGCTCCTCTGTCCATCCCTGTGCATATGTACCATTGCTGGGCATGTTGCACACACAAGGTAGCGGTGTTCCTGGGGACAGGTGGACGGTGTTCTTGGGGACAGGTGGATGGTGCAGTTGATTATACATTGTGAATGGAGGGCTTCCCTGCCAAAGAATCTGTCTTCACAGCCTGGCCCAGGGGCCAATGTTTCTACCGTGAAGGGCACTAAGGCACTGTTTTCCTGGAATGAAGAACAAAGGAGCCGGCCAAAGGCTTATTCTTGGAATTCACAGCTAAGTAACAGTTCTGCCATATTTTCAGTTTCAATTTAGCCTATTGAGCAGACTGGGAATAGGGTCAGGAGGGCTGGCCATTCATTTGAAGAGGCAGAAGTGAGGCCCCAGGGAGCTAAAACTATGTCCAAAGCTGCAAAGAAGGGTGAACACTGAACTGAACGAACCTATCGCTACTTCACCAAAGGACACGCAGGCTGTGTGAAATGGAAAGAGGAGCATGGAAATGCAGGAGATGGAAATGCAGGACATCAGTGTTCAGCTTCCTAAAAATTAATTGCATGGTGGGTGTGGCAAAGGGGTGGGCAAACAAGTGTGTGCACAAGTCCTTCGTATTTCTGTCATCTATAAAAGTAGGGAATTTGAAAACAATACCTAAACTTCCCCTCCACCCTGTCTGTTCATATCACCTGTTACTCCTCTTGCCTCGCTTGCTTGGCAGATCAGGAGATGGCATCAGGCAGACACAATGGACGATAAACACTACCAAGCTGTGCTCAGTCTTGATTGCTTTACAAAAACTGGAAAAAAAAAATGCACATGCAAGATGTAGTGTGCATGAACTGGGGTCATGAGCTCGAGCATGGAAGGGTTGCCCACGGGGCCCAGCGGGCACAGAATAGCACAGAAGGTGGTCGCCTTGTGTCCTGCACACTCTATGGGGCTACAGTGAGATGGTGGCCTGGAGCAGAGGTGCTGCAGGATGCAGGAGCTAGCAGAGAAGATAGAAGGCCGTACATGCAGATGGTAAATGGTGTGACAAAAATCAGGTGGACTGGGGAGAGTCAGCTGGTGGGTGTGGCAAAAGGGGTGGGCAAACAAGTGACAGGAAGATGAGGGCCAAAGACAGGGCAGCAGGGGCCACAGGGCCATGGCACCTGGACACACGCAGAGCAGTAGGGGCCACGGGGCCACAGCACCTGGACAAGCACAGGGCAACAGGGCCACGGGGCCACAGCACCTGGACAAGCACAGGGCAGCAGGGCCACGGGGCCACAGCACCTGGACAAGCACAGGGCAACAGGAGCCACGGGGCCACAGTACCTGGACAAGCACAGGGCAGTGCCATATGCAGACAATATCTCTGAGCAGGAGGCCAGTCTGTGGCAGTTCCCTGCCAGTCTCAGAGAGAATTCAGCCACATTTAATGGGACTGACTCTCTGACCTGATACTGTGAATCTTCCCAGAGAGGACTGCACAGGTGACCAGGTGCAGGATTTCAGGGATGGAGTGGATATGTAAGAGACCCGCCAACACTGAAGGGATGGGATCAGCAGAACAAAGAAGGAAAAAAGAGTATTCAGAACAATTTAACATTCAATGGTCTGTCTATATTTATTATTGTTTTCATGCTGAGTTGATCTTGGTGAGGAATGGCATATCGTCACTTTCCCAGAGCTTAGGGCTTCTGTTCATAAACTCCTATGCGATCCTTTAATGAATCATTAGGACTGTAGCAATGGAGACCTGCTGAGGTTGTCTAGGGTTCCGCCTCTGGTTTCTAACCCTGCCCCAGGATTCAGACGTGCTGTGATTAGGGACAACTCTTCACAACTCTGCTTCCCTAATGGTAACGCCAGAGCCCCAGTCATCAGACTTATCCGAGAGAAGCCCCGGGGGTCACCACTTCTTTGCCCTGGTGGGCTTCATGCTCAGGCATCCACTGCAAGGTGAGTTGAAGAAAGGAGGAGAGAGCTGCCTCACGCCCTGACACCTGGGCTTTGCTCCCTGCCATGGAAAATGGACTTCCTTCCCCCGCCTGGTTCTGCCTTGCTCCCTTGTCTCCAGACTACAGATTCAATAAGACAGTGCTGTTAGGCATGGCAGTAGAAATTGCAGCTCTGCCCTTTACCAGTCATGTAACCTTGGAGAAATCACTTGATTTCCTAAACCTCAATTTCCTCCCCATTAAATCAGGGACTGTAGCAATTTTTGAAACATTACAGAGCAGACAAAACAAAATGTATGTCTGACAGACATTTGACAATTAGTAAAGTGCAGGTGATGTTTACGTGGAGGAGAAATACAGTCTGCTGGTGAGCATTTCTCAAGGATGCCCATGTCACATTTCCTCAAGAACATGTTCATGATCTTGAGAGGAACAACCTGCCTACTCAGTGTTCACAGCATGCCCATCCTCTAGAAACGTTCCTACGCAGCAGTCCTTCAGGCGGAGGGGGAGAGAAGCCTCACATGGCTTCAACAGTGCCAGCACCTGTGGCTCAGGGAATGCCACCCTGTCATTGAAGGGCATTTGTCTCCTGCCATTGAGGAAGCTTCAAAATGCCTTGGACCAAAATGAACATCTCCCAGAGTCGAGCCGGGTGGGGGGGGGTTAGGGAAGCTTTCATGAGGATTCAGAGATCAGTCCCACAATCTCGTGTTCATGATTACAGACAAACGTTGGCTCTCTGGCTCCAGGATCGATGCTGAGGGAAAAGACGAAAGCAAGACAGAAAATGCTGACCCTGCGGACAGCGTGCAGGACGTCAGACGGCATGGAGATGGGACGTGCCTCTTGCTGAGGCCCCCACGGAATGGAAATCCTTCTCTCTTGGGAAAAGAAAAAAAAATTGGGCAGCTATTCTGGAATATGTGATCTCAGATACCCACCGAGAGAGAGGACAAATTGGAAATTCATAGTTAGTGGATGTGGGTCTTAATTTAGAACACCTGTCACGGTCTACCGTGCACAAGGGACCATCAAGCACCTGGCGTGATGAGGATAAAGTGCCCAGTAAAGATTGGGTGGGTCCCCGGAAATCACCATAAACTCCCAACAGGCCCCTGGTGCCCATTAACAGTAACACTGCTTCTATATCTACCAATAATGGGATTACAGATGGGCTGGGATGACAAAGGACATTTTTTTTCAGGTAAGTGAATCTAATCTTTTCCCCTCAGGCTACACTATAAAATTTGGGAGGTGACCAAAAGGAAGTCTCCGGTCTTTTCTTTTAAAAAAGTAAAGGGACCTATTAGGAATACAATTACTTGTGTCCTGATTCAGTAAACATATTTTTGCAATATGAATGAGTTTAAATAAATTAATTGGAAACATTTTTTAAAACAGAAGTTGAAGGGTGATACAGTTAGCACTAAGCTGGTGGTGCCTCTCCTGCCGTTGCTTTTGTGCTGGAGCCTGGACATTCTGGCCGTAAAGAAGGCACAGGAGCTGTTCATGGGTGGGGTTCTCTCCTCAGGAGAGCAAGCACGGGAGCCTCCCAATGGGCTGAATAGCCACGGGCTCACAGCCAGAGTGGGTGTGCATGGTGCTCAGGAGACACATGGAGTTTGGGTGCAGAGAGCCCAAGCTCCACCTGTGACCATTTTCCCAGCTGGCATGAATGTGTTCAGTAACTGACAGAATCCCCACATCAGTCCTCCGGCCATCGTGCTAGGAAGGGTCAAGGATCAGCCTCTGGAAGCTTCCCTCCCTGCCACACTGGTTGACAAGCAATCCCTGGAGGGTGCCGAGTACAGGGTCACCATCACACAGTGGCTGATACCTGTCTCACCTCCCTGCTCCCCTGTGCAGGCTGCGAGGTGGAGGGAGACTCTTGGGAATACCTCCAAGTCATCCCCGTGGAATGACGTGGTGATTCCATTCCAGCTGCTGCTCCTGATGTAGATCTTTCCTGGAAAACATGAGCACCGTCCCCAGCATCTAGTATGCATCTGTGGCTAATTGTTTTCCCCTCCATGTTATTTTTCGAGGGCAATGAGAAGCAGTCTGCTTTCACCTGCCGGGGAGCACAACTTCACAATCCTGCCTCTGGACTGTGACAGTGGTGAAGTAGCTCCTGGAACTGGCATTGTCTTGACAGTCCACAGAACGACATGCTGTCCACAAACTAGCCTGCCTGGTTCTGATGAGCGGCATGTACTTTTGTGTGGCATATGTGACCTGGAGAGTCGGGGGTAGATCTTAGAAAGGTCAGGGCCTCCCACCTCGGGAAAGATTCTGGGCATTTCAGTGACTTCCAAGTCGAAAGACAGGCTGCTGCCACTTGCCTATCACCAAAAAAGAAAAAGAGCATGCGTCTTGGTATACCTCCCTGCCCTGTGAAGGCAGCATTTATAACACTTGAGTGTGCTACTTCACACGAGCCTCTGATTATAAGATAGAACTTTGCTATCCTCTGAACTTTGGAATGGAAGGCTAAAACTATCTCTTCTTCTACAATTACTTAGAGAAATGGTTTTATATTTCACTTCTGGAACTCCCGGAATACATATGATAACCTACATTCAGCATTATTTAGAAAAAGAATAATTAAGTCTGAACTTCAGAAAGGCCTGTGAAACGGTCTTTGCCCAGCCGTACTCACAAAGCTCAGAATCTCTACAGAACTGACCCATGGAGGGACCCCTCTGGTGTCTACTTAACCCTGGTGCTGCGCAGTTCACTAACAAAGCAGCCAGCCTTTCTGGGACAGTCACAACTAGGATGAGCTGGTCCTATCTCCTTGTAATTTCCCCATGTTGGTTTCCAGTTCTTTTCCCAAGGGAAACGGTGGCCCTTTGGCAGACCTGGACTTCCTGCCACCTGTGTTTGTAAAACAAAACAAAACAAAGCAAAGCAAATTTATTGGCGCACATCCTTCACTTAAAAATTGTCTGTTGCTACTTTTGTGTTGAGTATCTGCTAAAGAGACTGGGATGGCCTGCAAAACCGAAGATATTTACTGTCTGATCCTACATGGAAAAAGGTGCTCGTCCCTGATACAGAAAAATGATATTTAGATGAGAACATGTACACCCCAACGAGCTTACAAGCCATTCGTTGTGGTGCCAGAAGAAAACATAAATTATGTTTCCATGAAGTTTATCTTATCCTTTAAAAGTCTCCGTGTGTATTTCTTAAATGCATGACACATGATTAGTGGTATAGAATTTTAGCAATTGCTAGAACTCTCAACGTTTATCACATATATTTTATATTAATACAATTACATATATTACAATGATTAATTATAATAACATAATTATAGAAAAATGATCATAGTGCATTAATTAATGTTGCATACTAACAAAGCTGTAATAATTGCTAAAATTCTATGGCACTTATTATGGGCCAGGCACTGTTCAAAAGATTTCTATGTATTAACTAGTTTAATTCTTACAACAACGATTAGTGTCATTATTATCATCATTCTCACTTGATAGATGGGGAAGCTAAGGAGCTACCAAGGTCCGTGACAAACCAGTGGCAAAGCTGAGATTCCCCCAGGCTTGCTTGCGAACCTGTGCTGTAAACCCGCACACGGGAGACACCTCTTCATCACACACACAACCCCGAAGGAGGGCCCAAATGCGAAGGCGCTGCTGTGCGAGCTCACAATGAAGCCTGCTTGCCGGCGGCCGCGCTGGGACAGCAGGCCTGCTCTTTACACCTACGCAGGTTGGCAGGAAGCCCCAGGTTCCGGCTAACTCCTGTGCAGACCTCCCGGCACTGGCAGAACCCCGCTGGCATTTGCTCAGTTTATGTCCTTCAACTTAACCACCCATGTGGAAGGCAAAGAAGGCGCTTGAGACTATTTGCAAGCGCTCCCTTCTTCTCAGACCTTTCTTGCTGGAGCCAGTCTTCTCCTGTGACCTAGCTACGTTCTGTTATTTAGAAATCTGAATCATCATCCCGTAGAAGTATTGGCTGAGGGGGTGGGTGAGAGGGGAAACGGATTCCCATGCTAGGCTTTGGCACAGAGCCCAGGTGGCCTTTGCACCCTCGGGGCTCCCTGAGGACACAGACCCTCACTTTCCAAGCCATTTCTGGGTGGGCAGGAGGTTAGGGTTTTGATACCAAAGGGTTTAATAATAGTATTAACTAACTGGCTCTGGCCAGGGTCTTGAGTTCACGCCAATAGTTAAATATTGAAATAGTTACTTGTGGTCTCGCCCTAAGTGTTATCTTCCCAGACAGCACTCGCTCTCGAACTCCGTGTCCTCCTGTGAATTGCTTTAACAGCTAGTGCCAGTCATCTAAGGAAACTTTTGATTAGGGACAAAAGGGTGGCTTTCCCTTCCAGAAAGGTGCACTTGATCTCTTCCCTGAGCTCTTGATTCGAGCTCTCTCTAATGAGCAGACACTTCACTGGAGAAACGTGTTTGAAGTACATGATGGATGAGAACATCCACTTCAGGATTTAATGATGTCTTGGTCTCCTCCATCTGTGAAACAATTAAAACTGATACCTCCCCAGGTCAGGCTTTTGTGTGTGTGAAGATGGTGCATGGACGGTGACCAGTGCCGCACCTGGCGTGGGACAAGGCCTTCATAGTAAGCTTGGCATTCTTATCCTTGCTCCTCAATGTTTTAGTGCCTAGCAGCTGTATGAATTCCATCTGCTATCCAAGTTTGACTTGCTGAAAGTCCTTGTTCAGGTGTCTGAACAAAAGCAGGTGTTCCTTGTGCTTCTCAGAGATATGCCGTGACGTGGAAGAGATGTCTGGAAACTGAAGCCCACTATTGAGGGATGGATTTGTACACTGTCCTGCCCTGAGCTTCCTGGACATTCAGGGAGGAGTACAGGAATGCTAAGACGCACACACATGGACTGGCAAAGCCAAGTATCACGCAAGTCTGTCTGACGTCTCAATGTTCTGTTCATAAAAAAGGAAGGTTTGTATCTAAGATGTAAAACAAGATGAGTGTGTTTTTCTTCCTTATTGTTGGTACTGTAGTCAAAGGCAGAACCTAGAGGTCGGGCCTCATGGCTCTCCCACTGCCCACTACAGAGCTTTCCAATCTTCCATGACTTTCATTTATTGTGTAAACCTTGAACCTTTATGGGCCATCATGTGAGTGAGGTTGCCATCACTATCACAAATACCTGAGATGGTCAACTTATAAGGAGAAAGGGTCTTTTGGCTCACAATTTTAGAGGTTTCCATCCCACTGCGTTTAGGCCTGTGGTCAGACAGCGTGTCATAGATGAGCAACACCAGGTCCTTCATGGCCAGGAAGCAGGGAGGAAAGGGGGCTGGGGTGCTGTCACCCCTCCCAGGGCATACCCCTAACCACCTGAAGCCTCCTGCCAAGCCCTGGCTCTGAGGGCTCCATCCCTCCCCACAGCACCACGGTGGGGACCAGCCTTTACCACATGGCCCTGTGAGGGACACCTGATATCCAGTCTCTAGCACCACGAGGGCCAGAACAGAGTTGTCCAACCACAGGCGCCATTGTGGTCTAGTTCTGGAAGCTTTCCAAGGCTACCCTGCGGTTTAGAAGACAGCAGGTCTGGTAGCACTTAAGGAGGTGCCTCTCGGTTTCTTTTCTGCTCTGCCTGTCCAGCTCTCTCTGATTTTTTTTTTTTTTTTATTTTAACCACAAATCCAAACCACCACATTCACACATGGGCCAAGGCAGAATGAAGAGGTTTCCATTTCTTTCCCTGAGGACTTCTATGCTAAAAGCATCAGCACAGAGGAACTTGTGCCCTGGTCCTAAGGCTGGGCAGCCCACTCATGGGCACTCAGTTTCCTGGCAGAGAGGCTAAAGGAAGGAGTCAGGCCCAGCCAGGAAGTCCAGAGCAGAGAGTCAGCTCCTCATGGGCAAATCTGCACCCCAGCGCCCCCGGTCGAAACCCTCCTACAAAGAACACTCTGGCTGGAAATGCATTCCAAAGAATCCCATCTCTCAAGTTCCAGACACTGTTCCTTTCGCCACTCATACTGCATCCTAAGCATGTGAACCTCCCTGCCTTGTCCCCTCACCTTTCTTGCTGTGTGTTTTCAATTATCATAACAAATTGTGTGATTTGCACATCTTAAAAAAAAGAATCCCATCTCACTCAGATAGTGCAGCTGTCAATTTTAGGGCTGCCTAGTCACAGTCTGCATTGTTTGAAAACCCAACATATTTAATTATTGATTTCTTAGTGAAGGTATTAGATTATACAAAATAGGATGTATGTGTTCTTGTGAACTAGATTTCAACTTTCCTTTGTTAGAATCTTTTTTGTTGTGCATTTGGTACGCAGAGAACTGCGTGTATTTTGCATGCATGGTTTGATGAGTTTGGACACACGCCAACCCCTGTGATAGCTTCACCCTAATCAAGGCAGCAGGCCTAACGGCACCTCCCCGGGTCTCCTTGTGCCCACTTGGGATTTTTTTGTGTCTGTGTAGTGAGAATGCTTACCCCAGCTCTATCTTCCTGACTAAACTGGATGCACAGTGCTGTATTCCTAACCATAGGCTCTGTGTGGTACAGAGGCTCTCTAGAACCTGTGCAGCTCCCGTTGCTGAAACTCACATCTCAGCAGCCAATTTATAAACTTCTGTTTTGTCTGCCAGAGCGGCCCTCACAGTGGAAGGGGAGTGGCAACACACAGCCATGGATTCTGGGAGGGTTGTCATCAACAACATGCTTGTGTCTAGCTGGCCTTCATTAAGTGTGCCCCCTCTTAGTTTAACCGTGCATGTGAGATGTATGATAACACTTACTCTTAATTATCAGAAGAAATGCCCGCCACTTACTTTTAATTATCAGAAGAATAGGTAGCGTGGAACTCATTCCTTCAGTACCAAATTGACATCCATAAACATGTAAAAAACAGCACTGGTTGGTTTCTGCAGACAGAGGCTTAACTTTTTAATGTCGCTTACTCTGTCAGCCTCGGTAATTATCTGAATTTTGCAGTTTCCAGGCCTTATGCTTTGTCACGGACTCATCAAATATTTATGAAATATGAACTTATACACAAAAAACATATTGAGGAAATCCCTTAATTAGTCCTGGGGTGCTGTTTTTAAAAGTTGGAGTTGTCATTGAGAGAAAATACCTACAATTCCAGTTTTGTTGTGGTCATTGGAGGGTGGAATCTCTGGTGACCCATTGCCTTGGAAACCCTCACGGCTGTGATTTCACTTTTTCCCGATCACCAGCCTCAGAGAGAGAACAGCCCACATCAGCAGATGCTACCCACCATGGTAGGTGACAGGTTGTCCTTGAAACACCTCTCCAGTTCTTAGAGCCAGTTTCCAGGTTGTCCTTGAAAAAACTGGCTTTCCTTCCAAGGGGGCCTGGTTGTTCCCACCTTCATTACATGGTGATCCGCTCTAGTGTACATCTTGAATGTTCCCCCCAGGCCTGCATGTTAAAGGCCTGCTCACCAGTGTGGTGCTACAGGGAAGTAACGAAACTCCTGAGAGGCAAGGTCAATGGAAGGTCCTTAAGATCATTGGGTTGTGCCCTTGAAGGGAACTGTGGGACCCCAGCCCTTTCCTCTTCCTGAGCATAGTGAGTGATTTTGCTCTGTCAGACGCTCCTGTGATAATGCCTCACTAGAGAGAAGCCCAAAGCAGTAGGGCCAACCCAACCTAGACTGGAACCTCCAAAACTATGAGCCAATACATCTTTTCTCTTTATAAGTTTATTATCTCTGGTATTTTGTTACAGTGACAGAAAGCTAATATATTCCTGACTTCTCATTGTCCATGGATGGAATAAATAGTTCTCTAGAGAATTCAGCTGAATACTAAACAGGACATATAGATTTATTATAAAACTTGGAATGCTCTGATGCATTCCTGGCTTCTCGGAAAAAAGCTTATCATATTAAAGGATTTTTGAATTTTTAAGTTTTCTTTTCCTGATTGAATAACTCAACGAATGTCCTCAGTGCATTGCAGGCATGGGGGGTGGGAACAAGGGAAAAGGGTGGCTATTTAGAAAATCTGCGAATATGATCCAGAAACAGAACATGCAGAAGAGCAAGCTGGGCTACAGGGCTGGGACCAGGGCGTCTGCCCTGCTCCTCCCTCTCTTGAGCTGGCCTTGATTCCTGGTGCTGCTCTCTTTGAGATTCAGCTCGACATGCCCCACTCAGGATACACTCAGCTTGCTCTTCTGAAACTCACAAGAGCTGCTCTGCAGGACACCACTCTGTCTTTTTCCAGGTTCAAACGTATCCTAGAACACTTGCAAGCCAGGTATGTGTCAAGCACTGAGTTTATTCTGTCTTGGCACAATAACATGCAAAGTTTTAAAAATTAAAAATGTTCATGTATACTTAAAAAATATATTTGGCTTGCTTCTTCTCAAAGTCAATGAAAAAATTCTAGGCAGAATCATGTCCCCTCAAAAATCATGTTTTGAAGTCCTAACTGTGGGGCCTCAGAATGAAACTGTATTTGGAAATGGGTTGTTTTTTTTTTTGGTAATATTTGTTTTTTTAGTTGTAAGATGGACACAATATATTTATTTATTTATTTTTATGTGGTGCCAAGGATCGAACCCAGTGCCTCACGCATGCGAGGCAAGCGCTCTACCACTGAGCTACAATCTCAGCCCTGGAGATGGGGTCTTAAGAGAAGCTATTGAATTAAATTGAAGTCATTAGGGCAGATCCTAATCCAATCTGACAGGTGTCCTTAAAAGGGGAAGAAATTAAGACACAGATACACACAGAGGGACAGCCACCTGAGGACACAGGGGAAGATGGCATCTATAAGCCAAAGAGAGGCCTGAAAAATTGGAGGGTGCAGACCCCTTGATCCTGGACCTCTGTCCTCCAAAACCATGGGAACATCCATTTCTGTGATTAGGTGACTGTTCGAGGTGCTTGGTTGTGGCAGCCTCAGGAGACTCCTGCAAGTGTGGATATGTCCATTAGGTAAGCTTTGGCTTCTGTACCAGTACAGTCATGTCATCAAAGCCAATTTGTCTCCAACTGAAGCATAGGCCCAAACGGAAGACACCAGGAGTAAGCTGTCATCGGTCATGACACACTGAAGTACAGCAAACATCATTCATGTTCAAAGTAGGGATCGTTGCCTTGAATCTTCTTTGTTTCTGGATAAAGATGGGTCTTCCCTAGAGATGCCAAAGGGTGGCAGATGTGACCGGAAGAGAGCGGTGCACGGATCCACATCCTGCCCACCTCTGCCCTGTGTCCCAACTCTACCCAAGATGTCACTCACGCTGGAAGGGGCCTTACCCCTTGCCGCAGCAGGGGTGAGGCTGTGGGGAAGTGCCGGGCACTCCCACCATGAAGGTGCCACTGGAGCTGGCAAGGGTGCAGCCCCGCAGGTCCGTGTCCCCAGACGAGATGCTCAGAAGTCTGGTCTACTGGACACAGTGAAGCCCTTCCCAGCCAAGGGTCACAGTGTCACGGTGCCCAGTCCTTCTTGGTGGCTCTGGTTCTCCCTCGAGCACAGCCCCTTCCTTCTGAGTGGACTGGGCAGTCTGTCTGTCCTCTGAGGAGAAGAGCTAAAATCAAGCACTTGAGGACTTCTGCTGTGAAAACCTTACAGGAGGGCAACCAGGGGAAGCGAGGAGACTCCAGGGAAAGTCTGACTACAGGTGCAGGAGAGAGGGAAGTGCACTAGCTCGCTGTGCGAGGCCTCAGGGGTCCTTGGGCCACTGTTATCCAGGGGAGTCCTATGTCAGGGGAGCTCCGGTGTCTGGTCAGTCACACTTGTCAGCTGGGTGATCACCACAGTCCAACGCTTGCACTGAGCGGACCCGCATCTCCGAGTGGGAGTGGCCCTCGAGTTCTGCCCCCAGGCCTTTTCTTCCTGAGGAGCTCGGGAGATTATAGGGGACCACAGGAGCAGGGACCTTAGGCCACAGGGACATCTGTCCCTCTGTCCTCACCTCTATTCTAGCCATTATCCTCACCCTCAGAAACCTCTCCGCAGGCATTGGTGGCTTTGCTTGGTTTTATGGTCCAGTTTCATTCTTGAAGGTCCTGAACACTTAGGAGTCATACCCTTCAGTAAACCCTTCATCACCTACAGAAATGTCCCACATGTCCATGCATGTAGTGGGACAAGGACATACCAGGAGGAGCTGGGGTGGCCATCTAGGTTGTCCTTGGCGTAATTCCTGTCTACATTTTGTAGAACCATCTGGCTTACTGCTGAGGCCCAGGGCTGATTGCTCTGAGCATGCTGACCTCACGCTGTGTTTGCTGGGCACCAGGAGGGCAGAATTCCCTGGAGGCAACCAAGCAGCCTGCTGCAACACAGCTGGACTCTTCCTGTGGCTCCTGGCATGCCGTGCTCCACTGGGGACCAGGACACACAGGCCAGAGTCCAGAGCTGAGGGTTTGTAAAGTCCAGATCCCTCAGTGAATCAGCCTTGGGGTCATTTCAGTATTTGCTGCTTCCTGCTGCCCTGTGGGGAGCACACCATCTGGACATGGTCTGTCAGGGCTTTCACCCCCATGCATCCCAGCTCTGTAGGAGAGAGAGAGAGAGACAGACAGACATTAAGTTCTGCTACCCAGGGACAAAATGTAAACCGTCAAGGCATGTCCCAGGGACCCTCCTCCTCCAGCCACACCCTCCCCGCCTACAGTCACCACCCAGTTAATCCCTATCGGTGGATTAATGCACCCATTATGTGAGGGCTCACAACCCTCTGAACTTCCTTGCATTGTCTCACACATGAGCTCTTGGGGGACACCTCATACATAAATCACACCACCCTCCCCAATCCTCTCTTACCAGCTCACGCCACTCTTGGTACCACATGCATAAATCTGGGTCCTCCAATATGCAAATGCAAAAATGCAAACAAATGTTCAGATGTTTTATTAGAGAAAATGCCCAGGATACAAGAGAAGGAAGCCCAAGAGGCGGGAGGAGCAACCACCTCAGTGCAAGTCTGGCCCCCAGTGAAGGGAGGGGAGGATAGCGGAGGCATAGGAGCCCATGGAGCAAGAGAATCAGAGCTCAAGGAAATCCTTGTGTGAGCTATGTGTGCGAAACCCAAGGCCAACATCATTCTCAAAGGAGAAAAACCAAAAGCATTCCCTCTAAAAACTGGGAAAAGACAAGGATGTCCTCTTTCACCACTTCTATTCAGCATAGTCCTTGAAACTCTAGCCAGAGCAATTAGACAAAAGAAGGAAGTTGAAGGAATACAAATAGGAAAAGAACTATCCCTATTTGCAGATGACATGATCCTATATTTAGAAGACCTCAAAAACTCCACCAGAAAACTTCTAGAACTCATAAATTATTTCAGCAAAGTAGCAGGATATAAAATTAGCACCCATAAATCAATTGCATTCCTATACACCAATAATGAATCAACTAAAGAGAAATCAGGAAAACTATCCCTTTTACAATAGCCTCAAAAAAAAAAAACAAAAAAACAAAACCTTGGGAATCAATCTAACAAAAGAGGTGAAAGACCTCTATAATAAAAACTATAGAACACTAAAGAAAGAAACTGAAGAAGACCTTAGAAGTTGGAAGGATCTCCCATGTCCTTGGATGGGCAGAATTAATATTTTCAAAATGGCCATACTACCAAAACTGCTATTCAGATTGAACGCAATTCCTATTCAAATTCCAATGACATTCTTCATAGAAATAGAAAAAGCAATCATGAAATTCATTAAACTTAACACCACAGACAATAATAACCCAATCAATAAATGGGCAAAGGAACTAAACAGGCAGTTCACAGAAGAAGAAATATAAATGGCCAACAAATATTTGAAAAATGTTCAACATCTCTAGCAATTAGAGAAATGTAAATTAAAACTACATTGAGATTTTATCAATGCAGTCAAAATGGCAATTATCAAGAATACATGTAACAGGAAATCTTGGCGAGGATGTGGGGAAAGGAGTACACACACGTTTGCTGGTGGGACTGTAAATTGGTACCACCAATCTGGAAAGCAGTGTGGAGACTCCTCAGAAAACTTTGACCCAGCCATCCCACTCCTCAGCACATACCCAAAGGACTTAAAATCAGCATACTACAGGGACGCGGCCACATCAATGTTTATAGCAGCTCAATTCACAATAACTAAGCTATGGAAACAACCTGGGTGCCCCTCAAAAGATAAATGGATAAAGAAAATGTGGTATATGTACACAGTGGAATATTATTCGGCCATAAAAAGAATGGAATTATGGCATTTGCTAGTGAATGGATGGACCTGGAGGCTATCATGCTAAGTGAAATAAGCCAGTCCCATAAAACCAAAGGCTGACTGCTCTCTCTGATATGTGGATGCTGATACACGATGAGCAAGGGGGTGAAAATAAGAAGTTCAGTGAATTAGATAAAGGGGAATGAAGGGAGGGAGGGGAGATGGGAATGGGAAAGACAGTGGAATGAATCTGACATAACTTTCCTATGTTCATATATATATCCATGAGCAGTGTAACTCTACCTCATGTACAACCACAAGAATGGGATCCTAATTAGAATAAGTTGTACTCCATGCATATATAATCTCAAAATACACTCTACTGTCGTGTGTATCTAAAAAGAACAACAACAAAAATCCTTGTGAGAGCCAGCCCTCAGAAGCCCCCATGTCTCCAGGAAGGCGCCTGCCACAACATCCCTGTATATTTAGCTGTTGACAAGAAGCAGCCTACAGGACCAGTGGCTTTAGAGAAGGATCTCAGGATGCAGCAGCTGGGCTTGCTGTCTGCAGATGCTCCCAGCCTGCATGTCCCAGTCTCTGCCCCTGCCCATGTGCCAGTGCTCTAAAATGCTCAAAAATGCATCCACATTCAAAGTATGAGATACTAAAACGATGCCTCTACATGTTTACACCCCAGACATTAGCAAGCTAATGGTAAAAACAAAGAATGTCATTTTCTCAATGATGTTTTTGCAATCAATAAAATATTTAAATTAGGTTGTTCTAGCCAGTAATTTTCACTCTGATCTTAATGGAGGCAGCTTTTATTTTAAAGGAGAAGAGCAGCTTGCACATGTTCTTAATTTGCTAATTTGGCCCTTTTAGTAAAAAAACAGCTTACTGATTATGTAAATTTATGATATTGCTCAATCTGATTAGATAACTCCAGATCTCTGAATGAGGAGGACATTGTGTTTGTTGTTGGGTTCTCAGTAGAGATAGGTGTCTCAGGGCACTGCTCCAGGGCTGTGATTGCACCATCCTGTGCCCTCAGTGTCCCACTGTTAGATCCTCAGGTAAAGAGGCTCTCATATGTCCTGGGCTTAGGGAGAGTCTCACTGGGCCTCACCCTTCCTCCCAGCCTTGGGTCTCCTTTAAGAGGGTGACGCTTTTAAACATACATTCACTGCTGCTCTTCCCGCTTCCTTCCCTTCCATCTCTCTAGAACTTTCTCCAATCTATCCACCATTCTTGGAACTGCTTTCATCAAGGACATCATGTCTTCTGTGGCTAAACCCAGTGGTAAATTCTTTCTCCATGTCACTCATTTTAACAAGTGCATGGCACAGTATTGTGGGATTACCTGTCTTTCTTGAAATGCCTTCTTCGCTTGGTGGCTGAGAGGTGCTTTCTCATGCTTCTTTTGTGACCTGTGTATCTCTGCCTCTCTCCATCCCTGACCCCACTTGCTCCTTGGTTCGTCTGCACAGCTGAGAGCCCCACAGCTCCAACCGCCCACCCCATGACTGTCTACAGCTCTCCAATTTGTTTTACATGTAAATCTTAACTAATCCCTGCAAAGCACAGCAGCCTGCTCATGTCTTCCTTCTCCTCTTCTCAGTGAAGGTCAATCATCCTTCCAGCTGTTCAAGCCACCAGCCTTGGAGTCTCCTTTCACTTCTCGTCTCACACCCTGTGTCCAGCACGACACCACGTCCTGATTCCTCATTCTGGATATCATCCAGAGCTGGGGAGCTTCTCACCTCCACGGCTGCGACCCCATGCTGACCTTGCATTATGTCTCCTTATCTCCTATTGAAATAGCTTCTCATCTATTTCCCCAGTTTCCACTCTTGGTACCTAAGGGCATGTACTCTGCGTAACTGCAGGTGACTCTTTATAAACCTAAGGCAAAACCATTAGCAGCTTCCTTTGGGGCCCAGAGAAAGAGCCCAGTCTTGGCTACGGTCACTGGGACTCTGTGCTGCCTACACTCAGCTTTCCCTCCCTCATAGACAGACCTCATCTCCCCATCCTCCAACTCAGCCTGTGCTCCAGCCAGGTGGCCCTTCTGCCATCTCCTCACAGACCAGCCACCCTGCTCTGAGCTCTGTGCACTTGCTTTTCCTGCCACCTGCAATCATGTGTCCCCAGATTCTTGCTGTTCTTTCCTTTATTTCCTTTAGTTTGTTGCTGAAGAATCCTCTTATTCCCAACCACCATGTCTGAAATATCAAATCCATTCACACCCCAGCACTGCTGACACTTTACCCAATTATATATCTCTCAGGCCATTTCCACCACCACCTCTCTGATGTTCGTATTGGCAGTCTCCCTACGCTACAGTGTCGCAGATGCTCGGAGCGTCTTAGGCCCGGCTAACGATGCCATTTCCAGCACCTTGGAGAGCGCCCGCCACAGCTGTGGAACTCAGTCCACTGGATGCCCTGCACTGAGTGGACTGAAGGAGTTACAAGACTTAAATTAAACCAAAGGGAAGTGGCGACCCTGCACACAATGAAAGATAAAGACAGGTAGATGGACAAGCAAGACTACAAACTATATCCTTAAGTGCAGAGCTTATATACATACAGACAATTAAACCAGTCACCTGAAGGAAAATTTCACTATGGTAAAAACTTTTCATCCATGACATGTTTATAAAACTACGTATCTGATGCCACCCAGTTTCAGTGCGACAGAATCTTTTGCACAATCTCTTAAACTGAGCTGGTTTCCGAATTTTCGTACAAGGTATGGAGCGCTGAGCAGAAGTGATACTTTGAAAAGCAGTGAACAGAGCAAAGTGCCTGTTATGCTACAAAATATCTATTCTCAAACAATTAGGGTTTCCAGATTTAGTGACTAAAGATACAGGACGCTCAGTTAAAACTAAATTTCAGAAGAATAACAAGTTATGTTTTTCACATAAGTGTAGCACATGCAAAGTTGGAGACATAGTTATATAAAACAAAATATTTGTCATTTGTCTGAAATTCAAACTTGTCAAGGCATACTGTGTGTGATGTGGGAGCCCTCTGAGAACAAATGTCACCCTGCAGCATATAGGCTAATGCAATGTCCCCAACTGTGCTTATTATCCTGCCCTCTGTCTCTAGCTGTTGTGGTCATTGTGGAGAGACCACTTGAACCTCTATCTACTATAGTGAGGAAAGCACAGGTGATTTTCATGTTAGGATACAATTCATACATTTATATACATTGAGCTGGAAAAGCACACACCCTGGTGGGGTGTGAATTTTAACAAAGGTGCCAGTCTACCTTCAACAAGAGCGGTGCTGACCCAGGGTGTGGATCCAAAACCACTACTCCATTCCCAAGGTCGTGGTGCAGGTGCTTTCAGGGCACCACAGAGCAAGGTGGCTCCGACTCCCCTGGGTCCAGACAGACATTCCCCTGCTTTGCACTTCTCTTTTCCTCTGTGATTCGCAAACGTTTTGCCTCATGACCCCTCTGGACTCTTACAATGAGATTACTGAGGACCGGAAAGACTTCTGCTTAAGTGAGCTATGTCATAGGCTCTTCACCAGATCAGAATTAAAGGAAGTGCATTTAAAAGCATTTCTTTATTAGTTTGTTTCAAATAATAATAGGTGATTAGTCATTTCATGTTGATACAAACAAATTATCTTATGACAAGTAGCTACATTTTCTACAACAGAGGAAAACAGTGCAGGGGTTGGTAGTGTTTGATAGTTTTTCAAATATCTCCAGCATCTAGACGGAGAGAAGACAGCGGGCCCTCACACCTGCCTCTGCACGTGTCCCCAGTAATGCCCTGTTTAGCCCCAACGCTAGGAAGGACACGCGGCTTCACAGAGATGTGAAATCAGAGAGGGTAGGGTAGTTTAATAAGCTTTTAAGAAAACTGTGAACATGCCTCCTTGGTTTGGCACCAAGGGGCAAGGGGTAATTTCAGAAGGTGGGAGCTGAAAACGAGCACGTAGGAGACCATGAGAAGAAAGGCAACCAGTGCCATCCCAGCGTCTTATGAAGTAAGCTGACCCCATGGGCCTGCATGGAGTGAGGGAGTGCCTGCGCCACGCGTCATCGTGGCTGCTCCGGAGGACCAGCAGAGGGCCAGTGGCTCTCCCTTCCAGTGCAGGAACAGGGAAAGACCGTCTGCAGAGCATGGAGACCCACGTGGGGCCTGCGTCCAGCCATCGTGTGCCAAATGCTTGTCCTCGCCCTGTGGACAGGATCCTCCTTTCTTTTACCAGGCCTGGCCTGTGCCAATGCTGTAGTCTCTTTCTGGAACGTTCCTCACAAACACAGGAGCGCTGCACCAGCGCCTCACGTGAACAGCTGCGCTGAGGCAAGCATGCGCAGTCGGGGCTGCCGCTCGGGCTTCAGTCCTTCTGGAATTTCTCATGATCCAACCTCTTCTGAGGTATATGTTAAATATTTTATTTACTTATTCGTTTTCCACTTTTAAGTGGGTTCTCCTAGAAGTTACTCTTCCCATCCAGCAGGTTTTGAGCTGCGTGACGGCAGGGGCGTGCTGGCTTTCCCCACTCTGCGTCCCCGGTCCTCACCACAGCCCTCAGCACGCGGGAGACGTCAATCACGAAGGTGACGTGAAGGAGGGATGACTAATTTTAACAGAGTCTTAAAAGTTCATGATATCAAAATGAGGGAAAGTGCATGATTTGTTTCAGTTCTGCACTTGAACTTTCCCATCTCTCCCTCCTGGACCTTTTAAAGGGATTCATTAAAACAAAGAATTAACACTCCCTCCACCCCCGCAAAACACACTTTGATATCAAAACTAGATCATTTTTTCTTTGCTTATATTTTCTTGAAAAACAAATCAAGGCTGTTTTCAGATCTTCAGAAGTGACTGAGAGGTTTGAATTATTTCCCTTGTTTTAAGTGGAGTACAAAGCAATTTCCTCCACATGATTCTGAATTGTCATGATTAGGATGTGCTTCTCAAATACAGGCCCTCAGCACAAACCCTGCCCAGGGCTCTGGCGGTGTGAGGGGTGGCCTGGTGTGTGCTGGCCCGGGTGGACGCAGCCCCTTGCCCGCCCCTGCTGTCTCCCACTGCACCCGCTCCCTCCTGCTCTGCGACACCCAGTGCTGGTGAGAGGACAGGGAAAGGCAGCCCATCACCCACCCCCACGCCTGTCCTGCAGGCTCACTGGTGCTTCCATTTTAAATGCCACAGCAGGGTTCCTCCCCAGAGGACAGGGACAGCAGAGCAGCATGTACAGTTCCCTGGTCTTCCCAGTCAGCTTTGACCCTCGGCCTCCACAGCTAAGCGAGGAAGCCCGCCACAGCTCCTGCTTGAGCCCTGCTTGCATGAGTCCACCTCCTGGTGGGAAGCCATGGTCCCAGGCTGCTGTGCCAACCCCCAGGGAGGGCAGGGGCTGTCCAGGGCGAAGCTTCACCCCGGTCATGAGGAACCAGGGGGATTCAGAAGCCCTTGCTTTCCACTGGGTGTGTTTTATTCATTACAAAGAGGATGTTTTTAAAGTGTGGTGCCAGGCCTGCAGCTGCTCCCGAGGACTTCTTGACGGGCCAGATCCCAGACTTCTCCCCAGCAGCAGAGCCTCTGTGGGCAGAGCCTGAACTTCCCTGGAAGAAGCCTTGCAGAAGATTCTGATGCAAGAGGATGCTTGGCAGCGGCTGACTTCCACCACTGAAACCGCTAAATTAAAATAGAAATAAATAAGACATCAGAAGAAAGCAGCACCTAGAAGACGAGCACACTGAGCCCCGCCTGCCCTCCCTTGGGTGTTGTTAGCCTCCCAGGGTCTGCGGCTCCCGTGGTTCACCAGAGGAAAGCAGGCCTCACCCTTGCCAGGGTTGGGTGGTGACTGGAGACTTCCACTGAGTCCTGGCCTCCCATGTAAACTGGGGCTGGAAATGGGTTTCTAGCACAGCTGCAGGCTCCTTCCCTCCCTCATCTGCAGATCTTGCACCTTCCCAGCAGGTGCGGCTCCTCCTGTTCTTACCTGCTCTCGGAAGGGCCTCTAGCCCTGTGCTCCCCTGGGGAGAGATTGGGGCTAGAGGGACATGAAAACACCTCTTGAGACAGGTCTGAGAGCCTCTGAATTTGAGCCCAAGGAACTGTTGGCATAGGGCATCGGGAAGTGGGGACCGCTCCAATGGCACGTGTAGGGTGAAGATCACCTGCAGACCACGAGGATCCAGGATGCCGAAGGACAGTAAGTTGGATACTCCTGTCCATTCTCTGTTCAACCATGAAAATTAAATTCAGACTTGATCTTAGAAATATTCTCCTGCTCTTACCTATTGCCTCTTGAAGGCATGGCTTGCCAGAAAGCCACCAGAGGTAAGACGTGTCTCCATGGCACAAAGCACAATTCACTTTAGACAACAGGTAAGGTTACACTCATGGGGGCTCCGCCCTGGCCTGTCCTAGTCACTAGCCATAGGTTTGGCTACAGCTCTTCTTGCTACCAAGAGCTGCTTTATTTGAATGCAAACATTTTTGGTGTGGAAAATTTAAGGCGAGGTTGTAAGTCAAGGACTGAAAGGACATTACTCCCTCCTTGGATGCAAGACTGAGGTCACAGGGAAAATGCAGCCATTTTCCATGAAGGGCCATTCATCAACCATCCATTAACACCTGCGTTCAAAAGGATGACATCTTAATCACTTAATCCTGTATCTGCAACACCCTCTCGGGGATGCAGGTACAGGACTCAGTGGGGACAGAGGCTGGTGAAGAATGGGGTGCTGATAGAAGAGGGGAAAGGGATGACAGTGTCTGCAACAGGTCTGCTGAGCTGGAAGGGCAGCTGAGGATCTGCAGTGGACTGGATGGTGGCCTGTTGTGTTCAGACTGCCCCTCACTTTGGTGACACTCCAGCTGATGATCCTGTAATTGCCAAGGAGAGTCTGAAGCAGAACAGATAGTGATTACCAACCCGTGCCTTCTGCACTCGCTGGTACCAGTTACCTTTTATGGTAGGAATTCTGAATTTCTGATCTCAAAAACAGTTCTAAAACATGAGGCTCTGACTACTGTGTAGTCAGTCTATCATCCACAGTATTTATTAAGCAACCACTGC
>PVHX01022791.1:0-27012 GCA_004024805.1 Geosciurus inauris
AGAACAGATAAATTAAATATTTTAAACACTACACACAGAAGAACCACCTCCAATATTTGCTAGGTACTTATCTGTTTCCAAGCATTGGGCTATGTGTTTCAAGTAAATTCTTTCATTTAATTTCTCCATCATTTCTATGCTGTGGCATTATTACTCTTAGTGTAGACAAGGAAACTGAAGCTTGGAAATGTTAATTTTTTTAAAAAGTTGGGCTCCAAATCACAAATTCAATTTCACAATACCTCCCTTGTGATAAGTGACCAGCCTGAGTTAAGTTTGAATGACTTTTAAAAACCATCTACTATGTATGATCATTGTGCAATAGTAGAGCAGATAGAAAAATGATTCTGGGTAGCCTGATTGAGATGAAGATTGGGAGGCAAAGATTTGAGAGTTAATAATGTTGAGATGGTGGTTGAAATCAAATCAAGAGATCAAATAGCCCAAGGGAAACTTTTTGTTTACTAGCTGATAAGTATGAATGCAAATAAAAGAAATGCATTCTCACTATTCTGCTGTATGCACAAACAGCTTGAAATCTGCACATGTGAACTTAATAAAAGGTGATACTGGAATATTACTATGTTATCATGATATGCAGTGAGGTAGAGAAGGGAACAGAGCTAATTTAAGGTACTATTAATGTATAAAATTATTAATCATAACCCTCTATGTTTTAGTTATTAGGGATTGAACCCAGGAGTTTGCACCACTAATCTACATTCTCAGCCCTTCTTATTGTTTTTGGGGTTTTTTTTTTTTCTATTTTTTTTGGTACTGGAGATTGAACTCAGGGGTACTCGACCACTGATCCACATCCCCAGCCCTATTTTGTGTTTTATGTAGAGACAGGGTCTCACTGAGTTGCTTAGTGCCTCCCTCGCTTTTGCTGAGGCTGGCTTTGAACTCATGATCTTCCTGCCTCAGGCTCCTAAGCCACTGGGATTATAGGTGTGTGCCATTGTGCCCAGCTGTTTTATTTTGAAACAAGTTCTTGTTAAGTTGCTGAGGCTGGCTTCAAACTTGCAAACCTCTTGTCTCAGCCTCCCAAGTCACTGGGATTTCAGGTGTGTACCACTCAGCTGATCACAAAGTCATTTCTTTGGCTACACAAACTAACCTTGCTGTGTGGATTAAATGGGTCCTAGGATACTAATAATCCATGCTTTGCAATCTCAGTCAAGCTTATAAACGCCTCACAAATTTATCCTTGCTGGGCTTTTCCTCCTCTATCCTGCCTCCTTCATTCCCCTTCTCCTGAGAGGGCCCCCTCCATAATGCTCTTACACAAAATTCTCTGCCTCAGCTTTTGCTTCTGGGAAGCCAGAAAAAACAGGACTGTTAGAAGTTTTTTTTCTTTAAAAAACATAGTAAATCTTTACTCTGTCTTTACTCCTCTCATTTAGAAAGAAGTGTCTTTACTATTTAAGAAAAAATATTTTTTCTGTGTTGATATTGTTCAAAATGATGACTGCATTCAAAATGCAGTCCATCTTCACTTTGGACTTTAGGGGCACATGCTGGTTTATATGAACTTATATCCTTTTTTATAGTGAAAATCTTTTTTTGGCTTTGAAAATAACTGTAATCCATTGTGAATATTGCATTACTCAATGAGGACACGACTGGCAAGCACTGTTGGGTAATATTCAAATAACATAACATTTGGATCTCCTCAGCAAGGTTAAGAACACTATACAGAATTGCCGATTTAAGGACTTATTTCACTTCCTATGCTTGTTATTTCTTGGAACAAAATTCATAGGATTTGAGTAAAGTACACTGTGCACATAAACTTATTACTATTTATTTTATTTACAAGAATGACTCACTGTTAGCAGCAGACAGGGCCATAGACATACATATATCTAACAGCCACATCCAAGGCTAACTGCTTAAACCATGACTTTTTCCTCTTAGAAACTCCTGGCCTCCTTTCTGAAAGTATAGTCCTTAACTTTTGACTGTTTCCTTCTTCCTCTTCTTCTTTTTCCTATAATCATCATCACCATCACCATCATCATTTACAGTGCTAGGGATTGAATTCAGGCCTTGTGCATGCTAGGCAAAGGCTATACTATTAAGGTACACCTCTAGCCCTTCTGTCAGTGTTTTGTACTCTTGCTTTGAACTTGACATGGGTGGATTCCTTCAAACCATCATGATTTCTATGTTGATTGTTTCTTTCCCACTTTCTAATTTCTCAACTGACATTTTGGAGGATACGAAATTTGGAATAATATTACCTTTCTGGAAAAGTGACAGAAGGGATACCTACATGAAATTGCTACCTGGAACAGATCCTGTCTTTTCTTGAGGTTATCATGTTGACACTCTTGAATATAGGCCAGTTATTTTGTGGACAATCTCTCAATTTTGTTTTGTCTGATATCTCCTCATGAGTAGATTCAGGTTATATATATTTGGCAAGAAGATCAGAGATCTTAGAAAAAGCTTTGTTCTGCTAATTGTTTCTTATCAGAGGGCACATGGTTTTTATTTGTCCCATTACTGGTATTTATTTGATAACTTGATACAAGTCATGTCTTGCTGGGCCAGTGATGAGTGCCTGTAATCTCAGCTACTTGGGAGGTTGAGGGAGTTGGATCACAAACTCGAGGCCACTCTGAGTGACTCTGGAAGACCTTGTCTTAAAAAAAATTAAAAGAGGGCTGGGGTTGTGGTTCAGTGGTAGGGCGCTCGCCTTGCATGTGTGAAGCACTGGATTCGATCCTCAGCACCATATAAGAAAAAGTGGAGATATTGTATCCATCTACAACTAAAAAATATTTTAAAAAATTAAAAGAACTGGGGATGCTCAGTGGTAGGGTACTTGCTAGCATACACAAGGTCCTGGATTCAATCCCTAGTACTGCCCCCCCACAGAAAGTGGTCTATTTCAAAACTCTCCACTGTTAATATATTATCCGTCTCCTTGTAAGAGTGGTTATTTTCTGATGATGTACTTTAACATTGGGCAAATAAACCATTACTTATAAAATTTTTATTTATTCAATCTTCATGTGGACTATTTTCTTCAATGAAGTATAATCCCTTGCTATTATTAGTTTCATGTTCAAATTTTCTAAAATTCAGCTAGTGGGAACCTCTTTCAAGTGGGTTTGTCTGTCCTTTTGACATATTCCCATCATACTTTGACAATTCCCTTAATCTGTCACAAAAACATCCCAGACTCGTCTTATACTTTTGTGCTTCATTCCTAGAACTAGCCATTTTTTCAAGAAACCCTGAATCCTTTAGTTAAGAAAGGTATTTAGAAGGCAAGATATGATATAAATATGTTCATTGTTATTGGGGTGTTGCTGTTCTCAAACTCTCTCAGTGGACATAGGTAGGAAATGCATACATATTTCATATATATTTCCACATCCATACCTATATGTTGACCAAAATGCTTTCTGCATACTTATATTTTATAAGTTCTTATATATTACATATACACACATATAGTACATCATAAGTTCTCACTTATATCTCTGATTTCCATTAAACATGACAGGGATCAACCTAGATTTTCCCCTTCCTATATCTGTACCTTCTTTCAACTGACAATGAAAAATCTGGATCATATCACCTGATTTCTTTTTTCTTTCTTGAACAATGTCCCTGCATATAACCATTCTCCCATCTCCTTCCCAAATATTTTCCCTACATAGATGTTCTCATACCTATCAGGTTCTGACTCATAAAACAGCCACTATCTCATGTCAGTGCTTTCTTTATCCTTTATTCTGACACTACAAAGGGCCTTGTGTGATGTCCTGACACCATCTTTAATATATTTAAACTCCAACACCCCCAAACTAACACCCTTCTGAGTTTGTCCCCTTCTCATACTTGGGCTCTGACTCCCTATTCTGTCCACCCACCTGCACAGATGTCCTCTTTGAACAAATAAATAGACAAATAATTTTTAAAAGATGAGCAAAAATAGCCTCTCCACTTAACTCTGGATCTTAGTCCTAATTGACTAAGATAAAAGATGCTTCCCAGCTTTAATCTCATTTACTTGTTTTATCCTTTAAAAAAAAAAAACAAACTTCTAAGCCAGTCGCAGTGGCACAAGCCTGTAATCCCAGCACTTTGGGAGGCTGAGACAGGAGAGTAACGAGTTCAAAGCCAGCCTCAGCAACAGCAAGGTGCTAAGCAACTCAGCGAGCCCCTGTCTCCACATAAAACACAAAATAGGGCTGGGGATGTGGCTCAGTGGTCGAGTACCACTGACTGAGTTCAATCCTTGGTACCAAAAAGAAAACCTTCTACAGGTTGACCATCCCCAATCTGAATACCCAAAATCTTATAAATGCTCCAAAATCTCAAAGTTTCTGAGTATCAACATGACATCACAAGTGGAAACTTCCACGTGTGATCTTCTGTAATGAGTCACAGTCAAAATGCAAGCACATAAAAAATACTGTATAAAATTACCTACATGCTATGTGTATAAGTTGTATATGAAACACAAATGAATTTCATATTTAGACTTAGGTCCCATCCCCAAGATATCTCATTATGTATATGAAATATTCCAAAATCTGAAAAATTCTGAAATCTGAAACACTTCTGGTCTCAGCATATTGGATAAAGGATACTTAACCTGTATCTCTAGCTCTTATTGCACCCTTAAACTCTAGTCCTAATTTTCCAGGAATTCCATCTGATACCTTTGTTGCTACTTCAAACTTAGCAGGAGGAAAAAAAAGAACAATGGAAACAATATTAACCTAAACACAAAACATAAACAAGACATGTTCTGTGACCTCAGCCCCATGACAACTTTCCTTTTTAAATGCATGTGGCATCCGTGTCAGTATTTACACATAACGTTTGTCTGATTTTAGGATTCACTACATTCAACAAATCTACAAAAAGCCCCCAATCTCTTCAGTAGGCACTTCAGGTGTCTAGAAATTTATCTGAAAACCACAACCATTTTAGCTGACAAGAAAAACCAAGGCTAACAGAACAAAACAACTCAAGAAGTTTTCTTTTAGTGTAAATTTATTAAATGCTCATGAGTTTCATATAGGGACTAGCATTAAAAGAAAGCAAGAAAATTTGTAAGGTGATGCAGAATCCCTTCCCCCTCTCCCTACTGGTTATGTGTTTCATTCAGGAAGTGATTTAATATACATGATTCCAGCAACTCTATATTAGCTACACAGGTCATAGGGAGAAAAAAGTATGGGAAGTCCAAAAATAATTTATGTTTGGCTTTGGTATGTGTCCTGTAGTCATAATTTCAAATGGGTGTACCTATTGTTCTAGGAATTCATTAAAACAAAATAATGCTGCTACCAGAGAAGATCCAACAAAGGAGAAGCTGGAAAACTTCTCATTTTCCCCATAGGGACCTTGAAAACTCCTTCCTGTAACCCACTGACATGGAACAATCAAGCTAAACTAAGCAGCCTCGTTTCAAACATTTCCTGAAGCAGCTCTCTCGTTCACTGTTTGGGTTATAAAGTGTTTCCTTAATAAATGCAATGAAAGGAAGGGTCACAAAAGAAAGTTAGAAGTAGTGAGGAAATCAAGCAAAACAGATGCTAGGAATAGGAATTCAACAAAGGACACAAATACAATCAGTAAAAGTGAAAGTGGCATTTGCTCACAGGTAATTCATTCTGATAGTGTTTAGTTTTACTTTTAGATGTAAAGATGTTTATGAAAAATTGAAGCAGTAGAATTAGGAAACAACTTAAAGTTCCTTAAACTTGAGTTCTGAGCACAAGTACAGCTGAACCCCAGGCCCAGTGCTCTTTCCATAACACTTTGGGGCTTCACTATGACACATCAATCCAAAGAATGGCATATCTAGCCAGGCATGGTGGCACACACCTATAATTCCAGCAACTTGAGAGGCTGAGGTAGGAGGATTGCAAATTCAAGGCCAGTCTCAGCAACTTCATGAAGCCCTAAGCAACTTGGTGAGACCCTGTCTCAAAAATAAAAAGGGCTGGGGGGATTTGGCTCAGTGGTTAAGCATTCCTGGATTCAATCCCAGTACCAAAAAAAAAAAAAAAAAAAGGAAGGAAAGAAGAGAAAGAATGGCACATCTGGAATAAATCAAACCTCTAGATGGCATAAGCCTAAGGTCAGTCAGAATTTGGGGTAGGCAAGGAACAATGAAAGGGAATTTAGTTATTGGCCTGACTAGAGAACATGGATGGCTGAGGAGGAGGGCAATCAAGGGGAATGTTGTATAGTTGATACTTGTGTTACAAAGCTGACATATGCCCTTTGTCACTTTCTCGCTTAAAACTGTAAGCTATTTTCTCACTGCCTACAGGGTCAAGTTTAAATTCCTTTGCATCACATATTCAGGGTCCTATCAATTCTAGATGCTATATACCTATTCATTATATCAAATATTTGGTATATCCCATATTTATTATATCCCACCATAGGCCATGAAGGATGTCTCTCTGTATCTCTGGATGTTTTATTTGCTAAATCAACCAACCACGGAACTAAAGTATTTGGGAAAAAAATTGGCTCTGTACTGCAATGACAGACTTTAAATTCTTTTCATTATTCCCGAAATGATACAGAATAACAACCATTTCCATAGCACTTACAATGTATTAAATATTATTAATAATCTGGAAATAATACAGTGAGTACAGGAAGAAGGGTGTAGGTTATATGACATTTTATAAAAGGGAATTGAGCATCCATGGATTTTGGGATCTGTAAGGGGTCCCAGATAGAATCAATTCCCCAACTGATATGAAGGGATGGCTGTACTTTTAGGCCTCTATGCCTTTGCACAGGCCAGATGCTATACATGGAATCCCACCCATCCCCATGCCTGTTTTCTTTTCAGTCTGATAAAATCCCATTCAGTACATCTAGGGCCAGTTCAAATAAGCTTTTCCCTCAATACATCCTTTGTTCAGACATCTACATTGACTGCATAATCTCTTTCACTTGACCCTTGTGATTACACAGTGTCCTTCACATTTCTGTTGTTCCAGCAACTCCTGTGTTGTCTCAGAGTAGGTGTTCATTAAGTGCTCAATGAGGAGAATTCCAGTAGAGGAAGAAGGGTTAAGAGCTAATCAACTTATTTATATGGATGACACTCAATAAATTTATACCTTGTATTATGAGGGGAGGGAACTGGGGATACAAAGGGAGTTTATTGCCCAGTCACTAACTCTCAAGGAATTTATGGTCTAGAAGTGGAGAGAGGCTTCACATAATGCAGTGACACAACAGATAAGTGTTCAATGGTTAGAATAAAAGTGCAGTTGGCATTCAGAAAATGGAGAGGAGAATATAAGCTAGAGAAGACTTGATGGAGGAGAGAGGGTATTCTATGTCCAGTGTTTTAGTCAACTTTTTCACTGCTTCAACTAAAAGACCCAATCAGCACAATTGTAGAGAAGGAAAAGGTTGTTTAAGGGCTCACGGTTTCAGACGTCTCAACCCACAGACATCCAGCTCCACTCTCCGGGGGCTCCAGATGGGGCTGAACATCATTGTGGAAGAATATGGCAGAGGGAAGCAGCTCACATGGTGATCAGAAAGCAGAGAGAGAGACTCCACCCTCCAGATACAAAATATATACCCCAATAGCCACTCCCCCAGTGAACCATCTCCTCAAGCAACACCCACCTGCCTCCAGTTACCACTCAGTTAATCTCATCAGGCGATTAATTCACTGATTAAGTCTATAACCCAATCATTTCTCCTCCAAACCTTCTTGCATTGTCTCATGTGAGCTTTTGGGAGACACCACATCTAAACCATAACACCCAGGAAACAAAATGTCCAAAAACTTAAAGATGAGAATGAGGCTGGCATGTGTGCCTAACTAGAGGACAGTAATCTGTGCACTACTGCATAATGGTAGGTCACAAAGGACCTAGGAAACTAGTGGAGTCACTATAGTTTTTGAGAACAAATATGATAAAAAACTGGGGCCATGGCTCAGTGGTAGAGCACACGCCTAGCATGTGTGAGGCACTGGGTTGGATTCTCAGAAGCACATAAATAAAAGTATTATGTCCATCCATAACTAAAAATAATATATATTAAATATATTACTAAAAATAATATATATTACTAAAAATAATAATAATAATAATAATATAATAATAATATATAATATATATAATAATATATATATTATATATTATATATATTATATATTAATATATATATTATATTATATATTAATTATATATTAATTATATATTAATTATATTATATATTAATTATATATTAATATATATATTATATAATATATAATAATAATATAATAATAATAATATATATTAAATATATTACTAAAAATAAAAATATATTACTAAAAATAATAAAAATATATTACTAAAAATAATATATATTAAATATATTAAATATATGTTTTTTAATATATATTAAAAAACATATTTTAGGAGGCAGCAGTAGGGTAGAATAAGGAGAGTAGGAAAGAGCAGGGAAAAGTTTGTTACTTCCAATTTCAATGCAGGTGATTTCAATGGAAGAGGAGAAAGAAAATGAGGAGCACACATTCCCACCAGTTGGCACTAAGATAAAAGCAAGAGCCAGGTGCTGGGTGTGAACGGGGTGGTGCCAGTTTGTGGTAAGGCATGTTGGTATCTTGTTTTACTAGTGACATTGACATGTGTTAGTTCAAATAAATTAATACTCTCATCTCATGTAACCCATTTAGCAAATACAAATGTATAAACCAATAAGTGGGTGGGCTGACACACATGACCCCTCAAATGCAAATATAAAGCACATCACGGACTTGAACACTAACAAGCATACAGCAGCAATAAACTCTATTATTTCTTGGTTTTGCTCCACAAAAACATCTGTTGACCTGCACATGGCAGTCTGGGAAAGTAATATTACATGATACTACAAATGTGGAAAAGAGAGTGCAAAAGATGAAGAAGGGGGTATAAGAGAGAGAATATAAAATTGACCAAGAGAGGAGTATTGTCATATCATTTAATGTGAAATATTAGGACAATTCTAAATGTAATGGTGAAAGTGATGAAAGTTGACACAGGTAAAATCATCTTCTATCTGCCCATTATACTTTGAGGTATTCAAGGACAGGGTTACTTAAATCTGTGTCCCCAATGGCATACTGCAAAGAGAGGGCTCAGAAAATAATTCAGTCTATACTCTGATTCCAGAGTTAGTTATTTTATTTTGAGAAGCAGAAATAAATACAAATCTTGAATGTTAATCTCTTAGATGCCTTAGAAGGTGCTTATTTCAAAAGTTTGGGATAATACTTAGTCCAAGGCATGCTCTCACCTTTCAGAGTCACAGGTATAAAGCCCCAGAAGGAAATCATAGTGCTGCTTCTTACAGTGTGGCCTTCATCTGAGAGTCATCCTCACAAATGGGCAAGAGTGATGAGAAATGGTGAAATGTCTGAACAGGAAATAGCACAGCAGTAGTTCTTAAAATTTTGGCCTCAGGATTCCCCTAGTCTGCAAATTGAGGACCCTAAATAGCTTTTCTTTTCTTTTCTTTTTTTGTACCAGGGATTAAACCTAGGGTGATTTACCACTGAGCCACATTCATTTTCATTTTTTATTTTGGAACAGGGTCTCCCATAGTTGCTTAGAGCCTTGCTAAGTTGCTGAGGCTGGCCTTGAACTTGTGATCCTCCTGCCTCAGCCTCCTGAGACACTGGGATTACAGGCATGTGTCACTGCACTCAGCACTAAACAGCTCTTATATACAGGGATTTTTCTATAGTTAATTACTGCACTTGATATTAAAACTTTGACATATTTAATAATATATTCACTAATTTCAATGTAATAGTGATAGGGGGTGTATCTCAGTGGTAGAATGTGGGCAAGGTCCTCAGTTCCATCTCAAGCACCATAAAATAAATACATAAATAAAAACTAAATAACAACACTGAACTCACTATGTTAGCATTAATATTTTTAAAAATAACTATTTTCCAAAACAAAAATGAGAGAAATTTTTGCAAATATCTTTAATGTTTGGCTTAATAGAGGACAGGTGGATTCTGCTTCATATATTCCATCAGCCATCAGAGCAATGGCATCATCACTCATCACATAGCCTCTAAAATTCCACTATGTTTGTAAGAAAATGAGTCAAAAATGCAAATAATATCTTAATATTAATATAGAAACTGTTTTGACCCTGCAGCCCCCTCCCAGAAAAGGATCTCAGGAAACCACAGACCATATGGTAAAAATTGCTAAAGGAGAGAAAGAAATTATCTTAGAGAAATTGTACTTGGACAATACCCATGATGCATGGGAAGGGAAAAGGGGACACACCAGTCAGAGTTTGATAGCTGTGAAAGTGAAGCCGATGACAAACCTTATGCAATTTTTTCCCAACAGAGTAATAACTTTGATATATAGATTATTTAGATCATTATAATTGAATTCTAACAGATGAATAGGCAAAACTAACATCTTCAAAATAGCCACATTACCAAAAGTAATCCACAGATTCAACACAATCCCCATCAAAAGTGCAATGCCATTCTCCACAGAACTAGGGAAAAAAAGGTCCTAAAATTCACAGGAAGAATGAAACTCCCATAAGAGCCAAAGAAATTCTGAGTAATAAGAGTAATGTTGGAGACATTACAACCCCCAACTTCAAATTATAATATGGAATTACAGTAACAAAAACAGAATGGTAGGGCTGGGATTGTGGCTCAGCAGTTGAGCGCTTGCCTTGCATATGTGAGGCACTGGGTTCAATCCTCAGCACCACATAAAATAAATAAAGGTGAAAAAACAAAAACAAAAAATAGAATGGTACTGGCATAAAAACAGACACAGAGATCAATGGAATATAAGACACAGAGACAACCAACACAGTTGTGGGTTGTCATCTGATCCTCGACAAAAGTGCCAAAAAGGTGTTCAAGAAAAAACAACCTTTTCAACAAATGATGCTGAGAGAACAGGATATCATATGCAGAAGAAAGAAACTAGATCCCTATCTCTGACCATGTATAAAAAGGCAACTCAAAATGGGTCAAAGACCTAGGAATTAGAATAGTAACTTTGCAACTGCTAAAATAAAACACAGGGTCAAAACTCCAACACATAGCTGCAAGAAACAACTTCTTCAATAGGACACCTTACAATAAGGAAATCATACAACAAACAAACGGAATGGCATCATATTAAAAAGCTTCTGGGGGCTGGGATTGTAGCTCAGCAGTAGAGCACTTGCCTCGCATGCGTGAGGCCCTGGGTTTGATCCTCAGCACCACATACAAAGCAATAAAATAAAGATATTGTGTCCATCTACAACTAAAAAAATATATAAAAAAAAGCTTCTGCACAGCAAAGGAAACAATTGAGAGCATGAAGAGAAAGCCTACAGAATGGAAGAAAATCTTTGCCAGCTACTCTTCTGACAGAGAATTAACATCCCCCCCACAAAAAAATCAATAAATGGGCTCAATAGACACTTCCCCAAAAAGAAATGTAAATGGCCAACGACTATATTAAAAATGTTCAACATCTTTAGCAATCAAGGAAATGCAAATCAAAATCACACTGAGAATTCATTTTACTCTATTTAGAATGGCAATCATCAAGAATACAAATAATAAAATATTGGCAAGGATACAGGGAAAAAAGACATATCCACTGTGGGTAGGATTATAAATTAGTAAAATTACTATGGAAATATGCATGAAGATGTCTCAAAAGACTATGGATAACCACCATATAACATAGTTATTCTACACCTAAGTGTTTATCCAAAAGTATTAAAGTCAGCATACTATATAGTAAAATATGCATACCCATGTTTATAGCAGTGTAATTCATAATAGCCAAGTTGTGGAGCCAGCCTAGGTGCCCACTGACAGATGAATGGCTAAAGTAAATGTTGTATATATGTACAATGGAGTTTTACTCAACCATAAAAAGAACAAAATTATGGCATTTGTAGAAAAATGAATGGAACTTGAGAGCATTATGTTAAGTAAAATAAGCTATACTAAGAAAGTCGAGGGTTGTATATATTCTCTTATTTGTAGAAGGTAAAGAGAAAAAAGGGGAAAAAAGGAATTGCAAGAAAATAGAAGGGAGACCAGTAGAGAAGATGAAGGGGACTAAGGAAAGGGAGGAGGGGAGGAGAGGAGGAGGGGAGATACTGGGGAATAAATCGACCAAATTATGTTATGTTCATGTATGAATATATCACAATGAATCCTGATATTATATATGATTATAATGCACCAATAAAATAATTAAAAATAAAAATTGCTTTCATAATTCAGATAAATTAAAATTAAACAATAATATACTATCTTCCACTAGCAAATGAGCTTTTCTTTGGTTTTGTCTCAGAGATTCTTTGGCTAATGACAAATATTCTGTTACACAGGCTTTCAAGTGTGTGATAAATGGGATGGCTACAGAAGCACCCTGGAGGTTCAAGAATAAGGGACTGCCAGGCCTGACAAAGACAACACTAGACATTTATAGACCATTTTTACTTTGGAACACACATGTAAAACTACTAAATAAACTTTTAACAAGCTGAATATAGTATCACACTGAAAGATTTCCCTGTTTTATATATAAGGAGGATTTATTCCAGGAATGGAAGACTGGTATCACAAGGGAAACTGTCAACATAAGTTATCAAATGAACAGATAAAATTTTTTCAATCCATCATTATTTCAAACAGATGTCAAGAACGGACCTTTAAAATATGTAGTCATTCTGGACCAAATTTTTAAAAAACACTCCATATGGAGGCTTTCTTTCTGAATATAACAGAATATATAAATTAAAACCAAAAAGCAAAATATCATTCCCCTTGCAACAGGATGGCAATGATACCTCCTGGTGTCAATTTTATTTAACATAGTATAAGAAAAACTTTTAAGAATAAAAAAGTGAGGAACACATATAGGAAAGGAAGAAATATGACATCCTAGGTTGGATCAAATGAATGCACATGTATACAACTCTAAGAATTTCAACCACAAATAGTGAAGAGTAATAAATTCAGAAATTATATGGTGAATCTACAAAAAATTGCATTTCCAAATATTACCATAGATCTAGAAATACAATTATAAAAGCATTCATTTATGATAGAGGCATATATTTGAAACACATTACTTTAAAATTCATAAAAGCCAAATATGAAGAAAAAAAAGAATTCATAAGTCAACAGACACATCATATCTTTGGTTGAAACGTCCAAATATAGCAAGAATAAAAGACTCTAATTTGAATTATATTAGCTCTATCTATTAATTGAAAGCATCTACAGCACCCTTTATATAACTTGACAGACTAATAGTGAAATTAATCTGAAAGAATAACAAGGAAAGGATACTAGTATATGTCTTAAATATAAATATGGAAAACCTAATCCTATAGATTTTAATATTCTACAAAGAAGTAGTAATTAAAATCTTAAGACATTGGATAGAAAATACAGATTTTACCAGTGTATTCAAACTAATAAAAGTAACAATATTCTATAAAGCAGAAGAAATACAAATGTAATAACAACATTTTAGTAAGCAGTTGAGGGACTGCTAGACATCAAAATTGAAAACACAGGCTTATAACATATACAACAATGTAATAAATTCCAGATGGAATGTTTAAAAGTTGATTATAAAAAGAACACAGGCCAGGCACAGTGGTGCATGACTGTAATCTGAGCAGTTTTGGAGGCTGAGGCAGCAGGATCACAAGTTCGAAGCCAGGCTCAGCAACTTAGTGAGGCCCTAAGCAATTTGGTAAGACTCTGTCTCAAAAGAAAAAATAAAAAGAGGCTGTGGATGTGGCTCAATGGTTAAGTACCCCTGGGTTCAATCCCTGGTACAAAAAAAATAAAAAATACACAGAATAGTATATTTATCTGAGATGTGGATAATATACAAAATTATTTCTAATTATGTAAACAGATAAAATGGATAAATTCACTTCTATTAAAATTAAAGAAGGGGCATCGTGGTGCATGCCTGTAATCCCAATGGCTCAGGAGGATGAGGCAAAAGAATTCCAAGTACAAAACCAGCCTCAGCAAATTAGCAAGGCCCAAGGAAACTTAGTGAGACACTGTCTCAAAATTTAAAAAAAATTAAAAAGGGCTGGTAAGAGCTGAGATTGTGGCTCAGTGGCAGAGCACTTGCCTTGCACGTGTGAGGCACTGGGTTCGATCCTCAGCATCACATAAAAATAAACAAAATAAAGACATTGTGTCCATGTATAACTAAAAAATATTTTTTTTTAAAAAAAAAAAGGCTGGTAATAAAGCTCAGTGGTTGAGCATCCCTGGGTTCAATCCCCAGCACCTAAATAAATAAATAAATAACATTTTGCATAAGGGAATTATTCAATGAAATGAAGTGAAAGGAACAAAAAGGGAATTCATCAGTGCCATCACTGATAAGTTAAAGAAAAGGTAGAAACAAATATCCAAGTAAAAAGCAAAGGAAGACTTCCAGTTTCTGATTCTGCATATGAGTTTGGAAGTCCTAACTCATCTTCTCACAATGAAAAAAGCTGAACAAATCCCAAATCAACAACCCTTCTTAGATCCATGAGGACTGAGATCACTGAGCATATTACTGTTCCCCAAATTGGAGAGACAGACTGGCAGATGCAGAGAATCAGTTTATACAAACAGAAGCTTCAATGGGAGAACCTAGAAGTAATTGAAAAATAGCTAAAGGCTCATTGTGGGCAAATTTGAGTTCAAAATTATGTCTTAGAGGAACCCCACATTTTCATGAGTCCTATAAGCTTCTTACAATGAAGATCAGTGAAAAATCCCCTTCTGCTTCCATCAGAGGGAGGGGAAATGTAGTAATTTTACAACACACCCAGAGCATTTTGTTCTTATAAGGTTGACCCTTAAGAGAAACTATTTTGCCAAAGCCTAAACAACCTGAAGAAAGTCAACATCCAGTTCTAGTTCCCTTTAGCTTTTCTATCTCACCTAAAAGGGGAAAACAAAACAAAACAGAGAAGCATTTGTAAAGGACAAAACTGAGAGGCACAGGCTCACTAAAACACTGCAACCTCAACACAGGACTATACTGCCCCTCCTCCACACTCTACCCCCACTTCCATAAGACTCCTGGAAAACAACACAGGGACTACAACTGAAAGTACTGTACCTCTTAAACCTCATTTAGGAAGTATCTTGGAAATGGGAACACAAATACACAGTAAAGACATAAAACAAAAACACTAACGGGAATTTTACCCTTGGACACATAAAACCATATGAAATGCAGCCTAACTCCTATTCAGATAAACACAAAAACTGACACTAGTTCATTTGCCCATTGATTGGGGTTTTTGTTTTTGTTTTTGGTTAAGTTTTTTGAGATCTTTTTATATCCTGGATATTAATGCCCTATCTAAGGAGCAGATAGAAACTATCTTCTCACATTCTATAGGCTCTTTCTTCACAATCTTAACTGTTTCCTTTACTGTAAAGATGCTTTTTAATTTGATGCCATTCCACTTTTTTTTTAAATTTCTTGCACTTTAGGAGTCTTGCTAAGGAAGTTGGTGCCTGTGCCAACATCCTGGAGTGTTGGATCTATATTTTCTTCTAGTAGGCTCAGGGTCTCTGGTCTAATGCCTAGGTCTTTGATTCACTTTGCATTGACTTTTGCACAGGGTGAAAGATAGGGGTTTCATTCTACTACATATGGATTTCCAGTTATCCCAGCACCACTTGTTGGAGAAGCTATCTTTTCTCCAATGTATGTTTATGGCAGCTTTATCTAATATGGGATAACTGTATATATGTGTGCTCACTAAGGATCTCTTTGGCTATTATGGGTCTCTTATTTTTCTAATTGAATCTCAGAACTTTTTTTTCTAGTTCTGGAAAGGATGTCATTGCACTTTTGATGGGGACTGTGTTGAATCTGTATAGTGCTTTTGCTAGTGTGGCTATTTTGATAAAATTAATTCTGCCTATCCAAGAACATGGGAGGTCATTCCATCCTCTAAGGTCTTCCTCAATTTCTTTCTATAGTGTTCTATAGTTTTCATTGTAGAGATCTTCCACCTCTTTGGTTAGATTGCTTCCCAAGTATTTTTGAGGTTATTTTATATGAGATCATTTTCCTAATTTCTTTTTCTTTTCTTTTTTCTTTTGGGAGGGGTACTGGGATTGAACTCAGGGGTTCTTGACCACGGAGCCACATCCCCAGCCCTATTTTGTGTTCTATGTAGAGAAAGGGTCTCACTGAGTTGCTTAGCACCTCACTGTTGCAAAGGCCAGCTTTGAACTCGTGATTCTCCTGTTTCAGCCTCCTAAAGTGCTGGGATTACAGGCTTGAGCCACCACGCCCAGCTCCTAATTTCTTTTTAAGCAGATTCATTACTGGTATATTAGAAACGTGATTGTTTTATGAGTGTTGATCTTGTATCCTGCTATTTTGCTGTAATTCGTTTATCAGCAATAAAACTCTCTTCTGGTGGCGTTTTTTGGGGTCTTCTAAATATAGGATCGTGTTGTCAGCAAACAGATAATTTGAGCTCTTCTTTTACTATTTGAATTCCTTTAATTTCCTTCTCTTGCTTGATTGATCTGGCTAGAATTTCAAGGAGGATGTTGAAAGTGGGCTTCCTTGTCTTGTTCCTGTTTTTAAAGGAAAGGCTTCAGTTTTTCTCCATTCAGAATAATGTTGGCCTTGAGTTTGTTATGTATAGCCTTTAAAATATTGAAGAGTTCCTTGTGGCCCTAGTTTTTGTAGTGTTTTAAACATGAATGGAGGGTTTACTTTGTCAAATGCTTTTTTTGCATCTATTGAGAGAATTATGTGATTTTTGAACCCAATCAATAAATGGACAAAAGAACTAAATGGACACTTCTCAAAAAAAAGGAGGATAAGTTCTCAACAAATATATGAAAAAATGTTCAACATCTCCAGCAATTAGGGAAATGCAAATCAAAAGTACACTGAGATTTTATCTCACTCCAGTCAGAATGGCAGTTATCAAGAATACAAATAATAATAAATGTTGGCAAGGATGTGGGGTAATAGATTCATGCACTGTTGGTGGGACTGCAAATTAGTGCAACCACTCTGGAAAGCAAAAACTTAGGAAGGGAACCATCATATGACCAAGCTATCCCACTCCTCAGTATATATCCAAAAGATTTAAAATCAGCATACTACAGTGACACAGCCACATCAATATTTACTGCAGTTTAATTCACAATACCCAAGGTATGGAGTCAACTTAGGTACCCTTCAACAGATGAATGGATAAAGAAAATGTGGCATATATACACAATGGAGTATTACTCAGCCATAAAGAATGACTTTATGGCATTTGCCAGTTAATGCATGAAACTGGAGATTATCAAGCTTAGTGATATAATGCAGTCCCCAAAAGCCAAAGGTCAAATGTTTTCTCTGATATATGGAAGCTACTCCAAAATAAGGGGAGGAGAGTAAAAAAGAAAGAAAAAAAAGACAAATAGGGAAAGGAAAAAAAAGTGGAGAAGAAATTTCATCAAAATAGAGGAAAAATCAATAGAGTAGATGAAGGGACTGAGGAGAAGAAGAAACAGGAAAAGGGAAGAACAGTGGAATGAATCTGACCAAAGTTTGGTTTTTTTTCATATTTAATTTATTTATTTGTTCTATTTAGGCTTACATGATAACAGAGTGCCTGACCAAAGTTTTGTATGTGTGTGAACAGATATGGCATGGTGGGTCCCGGCATCAAGTGTATCCACAGAACACTAATTTTTTAAAAAAGTAAACTGCAAATGGATTGAAGAGGAATTGTGGAGTGAAGGGAGGGGGAGTGGGAGAGAGAGTCCTGGGAACTGAATTAAGAGTAGGTTGTGTTCCAAGATTTTGCGATTATGTCAGGGTGTATCCTGGTGATGTATATAACTAAAAAGAATTTTTAAAGAAACTGAAATTAAAGGTCTGCTTACCTTAGTTACTTTTTACCCAGTATATCCTGTCCAGCTCTCAATAGAAAATCATAAGGTATACCAAAAGACAAACAACAACAACTATATGAAGAGATAGAGTTAGATACAGAAGGAATGTTGGAATTATCAGAGTAACGATTTAAAGAATCTATGCTTAGTATGCTAAAGACCACAATGGAAAAGTTGGATGTCACACAAAAGATAGGTAATATAAGCAGAGAGATGGAAATCCTAAGGAAAAATCAAAGAGGATCACTAGGAAAAAAACTATAATAGAAACAAAGAATGCCTCAAATGGGCACATCAACTGGACATGGGAGAGGAAACAATCAGTGAGCTTAAAGAAACATCAACAGACTCTTCCCAAACTGAAATGCAATTTGGAAAAAAAAAAAGAACTGTAGGACAATTACAAAAGATATAACATGCATAATGGGACTACCACAAGAAAGGAACAAAATGAATACATGATGTAATCATGACTAGTAATTTCCCAAAATTAATTATGGTACACCAAATCACAGGTTTATGAAGCTCAGAGAAATCTAAGGAAGATATATGCCAAAAAAATTCTACATCTAGGCAAATCGTATCCTAACTGCAGAAAATTAAAGGATAAACATCATGCAATTAGCCAGTGGAAATAAACACCTTATGTATATAAGGGCAAGGGTAAGAATTACAACAGACTTCTCTTTAGAAAAGGATATAAAGATATAACATGCTACCATTAATCTAAACAAATCCTGACTAGGCTATTAATTTCAGAAAAAACAGATTTCAGAGCAAAGAAAATTATCAGAGACAAAGAGGGGCATTATGTAGCAATAAAGAGATCAAATTTCTGGGAGCACATAACAATCTTTAATGAGTATATGCCTAACAGCAGTGTCAAAATATGTGAACCTGAAATACAAGGAGAAATAAACGAACCCACTATTAGAGTTGGAGACTTTAACATTTCTTTATCAGTAACTGTTAGATCCAATGGGCACAAAATCAATAATTACACAGTTTTCTGAAATAAACTATGAATAGCACCATCAATCCACTGAATTTTTCCTTGACATCAATGGAATACTTTGTGTAACAACATAAGAATACACATTCTTCTCAAGCACACAGAGAACATTCACTAAGATACATCAAGTCTGGGCCATAAAATACACCATAACAAAGATAAAAGAACATAAATCATAAACAGTATGCTGTCAGACCACAATGGAATTAGACTAGAAATCAATAAAAGAAAGTCAGCTGGAAAAAAGTAAAATAACTTAGAGATTAAACACACTTCTAAATATTACATTAGTCAAAGAAGTCTCATGAGAAATTATAAAAGCACTGAACAAAATGAAAAGGAAAGAAAGAACACAAAAATTTGTAGGATGCAGAAAAGCCAGTCCTTAGAGGGAAATTTATAGCTCTTCTTTTTACATATATATATATATAAAAGAAAGATCTAAAATCAATCATCTAAGATTCCATGTTAGGAAATCAGAAAAGAATAAATTAAATCCAAAGTAAGTAGAAGAAAAGAAGTAATAAAAATCAGAGCAGAATTCAATGAAATTGAAGACAGTAAATCAAAAGAGAAAGTCAACAAACAAAAAGTTGGTTCTTTGAAAAGACTAATGTAATTAATAAACCTCTTGTCCATTTACCTAACCAAAAAAGAGAGAAGGCACAAATCCTTAATATGAAGCACAAAACAGGGACTATTACTCTTGATCACATGGACATTAAAAGATAATAAAGGAACATTACTAACAATTCTATGTCAACAAATTTTATAACTAAATGAAATGGACTAGTTATTCTTGAAAGACACAATCTACCAAAACTCACACAAGGAGAAAAAAATCATGTGAATAAGCCTATACTTATTAAAGAAGCTGAATTAATAACTTCCAAATAAGAAAGCACAGACCCAGATGGGTTCAATGGTGTAGTCTACTAAACATTTAAGAAGAGATTATACTGATTCTCTACAAATTTTTCAGAAGATAAAAGCAAAGGGAAACTTCCTAATTGATTGTATGAAGCCAGCGTTGTCCTAATACCAAAATCAGCTAGAGAAATGACAAGAAAACCATAGACCTATATCTCCGCAAACAGATGCAAAAATTCTGAACAAGATATTAGCAAATTGAATACAACAAAAGAATTACATGCTATGATCAAGTGGGATTTATCCCAGTTATTGAAGGCTAGTTCAACATTCAAAAATCAACAAATAAAATCCATCATATCAACATACTAAAGAAAATCACATGATCTTATCAAAGATGTAGAGAAGCATTTGTCAATATCCAACACCCATTCATGATAAAAACTGTCAATAAACTAGGAATACAGGGAACTTCTGCAACCTAATAAAGAACATCTACAAAAATCTACAGCTACCATCATACTTAAACAGTGAGAAACTTGAAGCTATCCCAGTAATATTAAGAACAAAGTGAGGATGTTACCTTCTAGGACGCCTTGTCAACATCATACTGAAAGTTCTAGCTAATGCAGAAAGACAAGGAAAGGAAACAATGTATACAGAATAGGAAGGAAGAAGCAAAACTGTCCTTGTTTAGAGATGATATGATTGAGAATGTAGAAAATTCCACAGAATCAACAAAAACACTTCTGATACTAATAAGCAACTTTAGAAATGTTGCCAGATACAAGATTAATACATAAAAGTCAACTCTTTTATATTACAACAATGCAAAATTGGTATTTGAAATTAAAAACACAATGTCATTTAAAGTAGTACGAAAAATGAAATAATTAGGTATAAAACCGTCAAAATACAAGATTTGTATGAGCAAGGCTGGGGCTGTAGCTCAGTGGCAGAACGTTTGCCTAGAATGTGTGAGGCACAGAATTGGATCCTTAAAACTGCATAAAATAAAGGCATAGTTGAGCACAGTGCCCCTTAGTTCAATCCCTGGTACTGCCCTCCCCAAAAAAAGAAAGAAAAGAAAACAAAGAAAGATGAAGTAATAGAGAAGGAAGGGAGCAGGGGGAGTGGGAAGGGAAGGGGAAGGAGAGGTACTGGGGTCTGAATTAGAATAAGACATATTCCAAGCTTGTATAATCATGTCAAAATGGATTCTACCTTTATATATGACTGAAAGAACCAATAAAAATAAAATGAAACAGGCTTCCTAAATAGTGATGCATACTGAAAAAAAAAAAAGATGCAGTAATCAAGACAGTGTGGTATTGGTGAGAGAATGGACAAATAAATCAACAGAACAGAACAAAGTACCTAGCATTACTTTCCCCAAAATATAGTTAGTTGATCTTTGAGAAAGGAATAAAGGCAATACAATGATGCAAAAATTGGTGCCGAAACAACTGGACATGTGCATGCAAAAAATGTATCTAGACACAGGCCTTCAACTTTAACAAAATTTAACTAAAAATGCACCATAGGCCTAGATGTTAAAAACACAAGCTGTATAAGTCCTAGAAAATAACATAGGCAACTTCAGGTTTGGCAACGAGTTTTCAGATAAGACATGGAAAGCATGATTTATGAAAGGAATAATAGATTGGACTTCATTATCATTAAAAACTGTTGCTCTGCCAAAACCACTATTAACAGAGTGAAAAAATAATTAGATACCAGGAGAAAATATTTGTGAAAGACATAGCTGATAAAGGATTGATACCTAAAACATATAAGGAACTCTTAAAACTCAACACAAAAATGAAAAAAAAAAAACAACCCGATTAAAATATGGGCAAGAGACGCTCAAACAAAGAAGACAGTCTGATGACAGAGAAGCATATGAAAAGATGCTTAATGTCATATGTCATTAGGGAATTGTGAATTAAAATGAGATAAGACCACATACCTATTAGAATAGCTAAAATCCAAAACACTGACAAAATTAAATGCTGATGAGGATGCATAGCAACTTTCATTCGTTGCCTGTGGGAATGTAAAAAGGTGCAGCTGCTATGGAAGACAGTTTGATGGTTTCTTGGTTTCCATTAAACATGGTCTTACCGTATGATCCATCCATTTCTTCCATTTACCCAATTGAGCTGAGATTTATATCTATAAGAAATATTGTACACAAATGTTTATAGCATTGTTATTCATAATGGCCAAAACTTGGAAACAACTAAACTACCCTTCAGTAAATGAACAATATAAATAAACTATGGTATTTTTTTTCTTCTTTCTGTACTGAGTATTAAACCCAGGGGTGCTTTTTCACTGAGCTACATCGCCCGCCCTTTGTATTTATTTATTTATTTTTATTTTGAGACAAGGTCTCACTAAGTTGCTTAGGGCCTCACTAAGTTGCTGAGGCTGGTTTTGAACTTGTGATCCTCTTGCCTCAGTCTTCTGAGTCATTGGGACAACAGTAAACTATGGTATATTCAGACAATGGAACATTATTCACCAATAAAAATAAATGAGCTACTGGGCATGGTGGTGCACATCTGTAATCCTAGCAGCTCAGGAGGCTGAGACAGGAGTATTGTGAATTCAAAGCCAGCCTCAGCAAAAGTAAGACACTTAAGAACTCAGTGAGCCTCTGTCTTGGAATAGGTCCCTCTGAGTTGCAATGATCAGTTGGCAATCACTGATCATTTTATTCAAATTTATTTAAACCAATGGTTCATCCTGTGAAATCATCCTGTGAAATGATTTATGCAGAAATCTCTCTAGTAATTAAAGAATGGAAATTCAAACTTATTTAAACCAATAGTTCTCAAGACAATAAAATGATCAGTGATTGCCAACTGATCATTGCAACTCAGTGAGCCTCTATCTCGAAATAAAATACAAATAGGGCTGGGAGTGTAGCTGTGGTCAAGTGCCCCTGAGTTCAATCCTCCATGCCAAATAAATAAATAAGTATAAACAAGCAAGCAAGCTATCATGCCATTAAAATACATGGAAGAGGGCTGGGGTTGTGGCTCAGTGGTAGAGCACTTGCCTAGCATGTGCGAGGCACTGGGTTCGATCCTCAGCACCACATAAAAATAAATAAGTAAATAAAGGTATAAACATTTTTAAAAAGTACATATAAGAGACTGAAATGCACAGAGTTAAAGAAAGCATTCTTAAAAAGTAATATACTCTATGATTCAAAGTATATTATATTCTAGAAAAGGCAAAACCATCAAGACAATAAAATGATCAGGGAAGGGGAAAGGTTGAAGAGGCGGAACACAAAGGAGTTGCTGTGAAACCAGTCTGTGTACTGTGTAATGTTGGTTATTGTCATTATATATTTGTCAAAACCCAAAGGATGTGGAACATAAAAAAGGATTACTGCAAGGCATAGTGGCATGGGCCTCTAGTCCCAGCTACCTGGGGGGCTAAGGCAATAGGATCACTTGAGCCCAAGAGTTCGAGACCAGCCTAGGTATGACATAGCAAGACCATGTCTCAAAAAATTTTTAAAAAGCAGCCAAACGAAAACAAAACAACAAACCATAACCTGTGGACTTTCATTAACAATAATGATATTGGCCCACCAATTGTAACTAGTGCACAACACTAATATAATATGTTAATAATAGGGGATCCTGGGATAGGAAATAAATGGTAACTTTGTACTTTCCAGTCAGTCTTTCTCATAAATCAGAAACTGCTCCAAAAATTAAGTCTATTAATTTTTTAAAAAATCATATAAGGAAATTTACACATAAGAAAATTTTGATGCTAAAAATCATCCTGTGGAATGATTTATGCAGAAATCTCTCTAGTAATTAAAGAATGGAAATTTAAACTCAGTTAAACCAATAGTTCTCAAACTTGAATGTACATCAGAATTCTTTGGATGATGTGTTAAAACACAGACTGCTGGATCCCTCTGACTTTCTGGTTATGTAGAACTGGGGGGAAGCCTGAGAATTGGTATGTCTAACAAGTTCCCAGAAGATGCTGACAATGTTAGTCCTGAGCATCACAAGATATAAAAACAGAAAAACAAGAGGATAGCTGAGCAATAACCACAATGGGATTTTAGGGTTTACAGATTTAAGGGGCACATATTAAATAATTTCAGCCTTTTTTACAGCATATATTGCAAGAAGCTGGGCAAGAAGGACCAAGAATCAAAATGTGTAAGTCCCAGCTGTTTAAAAAACTTAAGAAAGGAAGCTAAAATATTCTCTCTCCCTCTCTCCTCTGTAATTTCTAATCCTGCATTATTATGTTGACCTGAAAAATTATAAATTTATAATGAGCAATAAGCATGAGTACTACAAAAGGTAGGAATGAATAGTTCGGCTAAGCTGAAGTTGAGATTAACTACTAAAGAATACTGTTGAAAAGACAGTAAGGACAGGTTAAATCTGAATTCTCCAATTCTTGCCCCTTTTCTCTTAAATTTCAACTAATTTGATTGCCCCTTATTTCCAGAATACAAAATGTATTACTGATATATAATCATGAACTCAATGACATTCTTCTTTTTAATTTTCAAATTTTTATTGGTACATTAAAATTATACATCATAGTGGGACTCTATTTCATATTCATACACATGCACGTAATTTTATCAATCTTTTCCTTAGTACCACCCTTTTCTTTCTCCCTGATTCACTTGCTCTACTCTATATATCTCCCTATTATTTTAATTAGTGAATTATAATTATATATAACTGGGATTCATTGTGGTATAGTCATATATGGACAAACCATAATTTGGTAGACTTCATTCCCCAGTACTACACCGTGTTCCCATCTTCCCTCAACCTCCACCTCCTTCCTTTACTCTTTTGGTGTCCCTTCTATTTTCATGAGATTATCCCTTTTTATTATGTTATTCTCTTTCTCAAGCTTCCACATGAAAGAAAACATTCAACATTTGACTTTCTGAGTCTACCTTATTTCACTTAGCATGGTGTTCTCCAGCTCATCCATTTACTCACAAATGCCAACAATTTCATTCTTCTTGATGGCTCAATAATACTCCACTGTGTGTACACACATGCCCACAAATATATACCACATTTTCTTTATCCATTTATCTGTTGATGGGCAGATAAATGCTTGGTTCCATAACCTGGCTATTGTGAATTGTGCTGTTATAAACATTGATAAGGCTGCATCCCTATAGCATGCTGATTTTAGACCTTTTGGACATATACCAAGGAGTGGGATAGGTGGATCATATGGTGGTTCCATTCTTAGTCTTTTGAGGAATCTCCAAACTACCTTCCAAAATGGTTATATAATTGACAGTTCCACCAACAATGTTTAACTCTACGTTTTCCCCAATATTCTTCCTTGCTAGTAATTATTGCCATTCTAACTGGAGTGAAATCAAATCTCAGTGTCGTTTTCACTTGAATTTCCTGGATTACTAGGGATGTTAAACTGTTTTTCATGTATTTATTGGCCATTTCTAGTTATGTATGTTAAGATCATTTGCCCATGCGTTGATATCTGATTTCAAATTACACTACAGAGCTATATTTTAAAAAATACTGTATGGCTGGTATAAAAACAGACATGAAGACCAAAGGAATAGAATAGAAGATGAAGATACCATCATCTGAACCTTGACAAAGGCACCAAAAATATGTTGTAAAGGACAGCCTTTTTAGCAAATGGGGCTGGGAGAACCAAAAATCCATATGTAGAATAAAAATAGATCCCTATCTCTCACTCAAAGTGGACCAAAGGCCTAGGAATTAGATCAGAAACATTGCAATTGCTACTACACAAAAACATAGGCTCAATACTCCAACATGTTAGTATGGGCACTGATTTCCTTAGTAAGATTATTAAAGCTCAAGAAATAAAACCAAGAATCAATAAGTGGGATAGCATCAAACTGAAAAGCTTCTTTCTGCACAGCAAAGGAAACAAGAGCATGAAGAGAGAATCCCTCTTTTGACAGGGGATTAATATTGACAATATATAAAGAACTCAAAAAGCTTGACACCAAAAATAAAATAAAATAAACCAAATACCCAATCAATAAATGGGAAAATGATCTTCTGTCTCTTTCTACACCCAAACCTGAGTTAAAGAGTTTCCAAAGCCAGACACAGTGGTACACACCTGTAATCCCAACAACTTGAGAGGCTGAGGGAAGGTCAAGGCCATTCTCAGCAACTTACTGAGACCCTGTTTCAACATAAAATAAAAAGAACTGGGGATGCAGTTCAGTGGCAAAGCACCCTGGTTGAATCCCCAGTACTTAAGAAAAGAAGTTTCTAAGAAACATTTTTACCTACCTACTAGACCAAACAACCAATTCTGCCTATTGAGTTCACTACTGTGCTTCTAGCAACCAGCAGAATGGCTTACACATAGTAAGTGCTCCCCAAGTAACTGTTGAAAGAATGCCTGAATCTGAGGGAACTGATGGGTAGGTGCACAGTATTCTTACAGAACAATGCACACTTCCTTAGGCCCATGCACACAGATGGAAAACATGGCACCTCTGCAGCAGAGATGAGAGAGGGCACAGAACTAAAGGATCAACTACTGGAACAGCATGTGTATACATGTATGCAAGTACCTCTACCTCACACTCTTAGAATTATTTTAGCAGAGCATTGCACTGAGAAAGTACTCAGGCCCAGGCACCAAGCATAGGAGCAGAGAGGGAATTAGGTCTTGGGGTATCTGTATTTCCTCAGAGAAAGAGAGAAATAGACAAACTGATGGACAGAGATAGACCAAGACAGAATCAGACAGACAGGTGCACACACACACAAAGATCTAGGTTGTTTTCATTTTCATTTTGTGTGCTATGCATATAAGATCAATGACAGACACACTCCCTTCTCTTCACTCCCTCTCCAATTACAGTCTGTTTTGTGGGCATCTAAGGACAGCTGGAAGTCCTATCCATAGGTTCTAGGAGACAGGGAACAGCTTGCAAGCTCAGACTCCTACACATCCTGTAGGTATGGAGGTTCTCCACAAATGTGCACATTTCTCTTTCTCAGAGCAGATGGTGATGGTAGAATAGGAAGGCTCACTCTTTGGCACCCCCATCACTTGTGCCCATATAAACTATGGGTACACACAAAGCTCATTCTCCTAAATGTGCCCACCA
>PVHX01022792.1:0-27014 GCA_004024805.1 Geosciurus inauris
GTGTCTGACTGGACCTAGTGGAGTCTGCCTGGCAAGGAGGCTGAGACCCATGGGCAGGAGCTCAGGGTGTCACATGTGGCATTGGTGGGGCTCGTAGCATGTTTCATATTCAGACGAGGCCCCGTGTGATTCTGGGTTGTCTGGGCAGTGCCTCCCAGGAGCTGGATGGACCATGTTCAGTGCAGCTCTGTCCCTCTCATCTGGGCCACTGCCCCTCGGGGTCTCTTCTCTTGCCTCCTGGTGTCCCTCCCATTCTCTTCCTCCCCAGCATCATCTTTCTTCACTCTGTGTCTTGCTTTGGTGTGTGCTGGCTCTGTCCAAGGTCACCTCACTCCCTTGGGACATCCAGAATGTCCTTATGCTGAAGACAGGGCTTGGGCCCTGAGGCTGTCCTTCCCAGACCCCTGCTTTAAGGCTAAGGGCAGCACTTGTGTTGGCCAAGGCTGACACTCGGTGCCTGTGGTGTCTCACCTGCAGGACCAAAGTGCCAGGACCCAACTCACACTCAATTTACAGCCATGCCTGGGCCAGAGACCCAGACCCTTGGGCCTGTCCAGCAAGGTCTGGGTGAAACCTGCTCAGGGGCCTAATCCAGCCCTCTTTGGAGGTGGCAGCTCTCCTGGGCACACGGCCCACAGTCCTAGATCTCCTGAAATCCCAAGAAAGCAGGTGTCGGCCGGCCTGGCTGCATGGCAGGTACGCAGATCCTCCCCCTGGCCCTTCTGCGGCCCCCGTTGCAGCTCAGAGCCACATGGCAGGTGCACATTTCCCAAACAGGGAAGGAACAGACGTGTCATCACTGTAGAGAAGGCCTCTCCACAGAGACCAGCCAGCCACAACCAAGCGATCAGATGGGGTCTCCATAATTTCACGCACCAGCCAAAGTTCCACACATTTCTAGGGAGAGCGTTTTCCCTTGAATGTCTAATGATCTGTGAAAATTCAACTACACACTCTTAAATAACCAGTGACCAAGGAAGAAACCCCAAGGAAAGGTAGAAGGTGCTCTGAGCTCAACTGAAAACCCCACAGCATGCCTGGGGACACTGTGGTACAGTCAGAGGGAAATGTCCACCTTCAGGAGTAAGGTCTCAGATCCATGATCTAGTTTATGCTGGAGAACCAGAAGGCAGAGAAGACCGACCCGGAGCCAGTAGAGAAAGGGCATCAAGACCAGAGCAGATGTAATAGAGAGATAGGGAAAGCAGTAACCAAGAGATGCGTTTTAGGAATGACAACAGTGGTGACCTCTGCTGGACTTGGAGCCACTGGCCAGAGCAGTCAGACAGGAAGAGGACCTGGAGGGCACGGGCCGGCGTGGAGGAGCAGCATGGTCCCTAGGCACAGGTGACATGAGGAGTTAGTGAAGCTGTGGGTGCAGAAATCATATTTCTATACGTGGACAAGAAAAGTGGGAGAGCAGATGGGAAAACTCCACGTGCAGTAACGCTGAGAGGAGGCGACCCGGCTGAGGCTCCAGGGGAGGCAGGACTGTGCCCTGCAGAGGGCAAAGCGTTGCTGGAAGGAACCAGGAGCTGCAGGTGTGGGATCGGTCCTGCGAAAGTGGCAGCACCTCCTCTGTGACCTGCGTGTCTGTGTGGCCCAGTGGAGCTGGTCACTCTTAGCCCAGGGCGGTGAGTTGTGCTGGCCCATGGCCTGCCTTCCACTGGAGGGCCTTTGGCCTTGGATGGCTTGTCCCCACGTCCTGTGTCCACACAGGACTGGGCCTGTGTTGCTGCAGTGGCCAGGGCACCCTCCGTGATGCTCCAGCTTGGCTCACGCCCCCAAGACTCGCGTGGGCATGGACTCCTGCTACCGCTGTCGTCAGGGAGACCCGGGTGGGCTGCTGCTTCACTGCCTTTCCACACGCTCAGCAGTGTTCTCTGAGGACCTGGACACTCAGGAGCCCAGCCTCAGCACAGGCCGTGTGCACCAGGGGCGCGTCCAAGAGCGAGGGAGACAAGACCAGGCAAACCACCGTCTACAGGGCACAGTGCCTGCTGAGTCTAGGTGCAAGCCGCTAGGGCAACCACAACCTCAGTCATGGTTGGGAGCAGGTGGACATGACTTTGACCTTGGCGATGAGTCCACTTAACAGAAAGTTTCCAGCCTCCAGAGGCTGAGGCCTCATCCTGCCGGGCCTCCACTGAACCCTCCCGCTCTGCCACCCAGCCAACACAAGGGCAGGCTCCTGGTCCATATGTTGGGGCAGAGGGGTCAGCACCCTCTGCCCACCAGATGGTCTCATGGAGAGAGGAGGCACCTCAGTTAGCCCCGCCACATGGCGCCCAAGCTCATGCAGAAAGGAGAGGCAGGCTTGTCCGTGAGTCCCGCAAAATCTTACATGGCTGCATTGCCCTTATGCTTTCCTGGAATGGGCTTGGTTTCCCCAAACCAAGTGGGTGGTGTCGAGCGTGCACAGAACCCTGTGTGGCCTCCGGAGGGGGCCTCTCAAACGTAGAGAGCCTCAGAGCACCATTGGGTTTCCCTCAGAGGCTCTGGGACATTATTTTCTTTTTATCTCATTGGAGAACTTCAGGCTAGGCCAGGATACTCAGGACTCCTTCCAGCTCAGACAGCAGCATGACCTGCTGCCCACGGAGCTGGCTATCAAGCTGTCATGGCCACGAGTCCAGCAAGAAGGGGACGATGTTCTGTTCAGGCTGTTGAGCAGCATGCATACCAGGTGAGGTGCTCTGAGAATCCTTCCTCCCAGGGCCACCTGCTCCCGGGGCTCAGGACCTGCTTTCTGTTGCTAAAATGCCTGGGCTGTTCGTGAGTTTTGGGACTGGGGCCAGAAGTGTAGACCCAGGTTGCCCATTGCAGGGCCAAGGGAAGGGTCACCTCTGAGTGGGATGCTGGGTTGAGGAGGCTATGGCCAAGGCTGTGGCCCAGTGTGTGCAGGGCCTCGGGGGCTCCAAGAGGAAAGCCTCTAGCTTACTGACTCCTGGGGAGGGGTAGGTGCCACACATCCCCCAGCACAGGCCAGGCCAGAGGGCTGCAGAGGGGCTCTGGGTTGCCCTGGGCAGCCTGCCCCCAGGTGCCCTTCCAACAGTGCTAACCCATGCTGGAGCTGGGGTGGCCCTTCGAGGTCAGGGCCAGCTGTGAGGGGCTGGGCATCCACATCCCATGCGTCACACCTCATGGCAGCAGGTGGCTCTCACAAGGACCACCTGGAGGTCATTCCAGGGAAACTCAGTAAGCGGCCCAGGCAGGTGAGGTGAGCACTGCTGGGAGCTGGAACGTGCCGCTCTGAGCTGGGCATTGGTCAGCCATAGCGTTGGGTGTTGTCTCCCCTCGGCAGAGCAGACGGCCGGTGGCCGTGCTCCTGTTGCGGGTGCGAGGAGTGAGGGGACCTCTGGTCCTGTGGGCTCCCTGCTCAGCCCCCTGGGAGGAAGGCCACTACCTGGCCCTCGCCCTCAGGCTGTCCCCATGGTCTCAGCACACGCAGTTCTTGCCTTGTCTGCTGGAGCCAGGCCCTTTACCCATTCTCCCAGTCCCACAGGCCGGGCCAATTTCACCTTGAAATTGCTGCCGAATGTGTGATGGCTTTCCAGCTGAAGAGCCACTGAGGCCCGGGCCTGAGTCCCCACAGCCACCCAGCCTCCATGCATGGCCCATTGCTGGGGAGGCAACCAGCACAGGGGCACCAGGATCCCAGTCACAGGTGTGGTGGCCTGCTGCTCCCAGGCTACCCCAGCCCCACCGCAGGATGTCCCCCATGCTGCCCAAGCCCCCAGTGCCACCTGGCCCCGGGTGCCCCACACAGATCTGATCATCCTCAGGTCTGGAGTTGCCTGGAGAGGAATCTCCCAAGACCTGTGGAAGGCACATCCGGGGCAGGGCCTCAGGTGGTGGAGGGGCTGTACTGGTGAAAGGCTTGGGTACCTGAGTAGGGGCTGCTTGGGGTACGGCGGTTGGTCTGCACCCGGGCACGGCAGGGCCTTCTTGGTCACCTGCTTGTAGATGTTCCTGGCAGTCACTCCGATCCACAGCATGGTGGACAGCGTGGCGTAGTGCAGCAGGATGCCCACCTGGAGGGGGAGAGTCGTCAACTGCCAGCCCAGCAGCCAGCCCATGGCGGCCAGCCTCCCGGGAGCCCCAGGCAGGCGGGATCACACCCCTCTACCCAGCAGCTCCTACAGCCTGCCAGGGACAAGCAACAGGGTGCGGGGAGTGGGGGGCACCAGCAGGGGTGGCAGAGACCCGTGGCTGTGCTGCTTTGATCTCTTGCAGAGAAGCGGGCAGGTGCCTGTGGCCTGAGCATCCTCCCTGGGCCTCATCCAGCCAGCCCCGCCCTCCTGTGCACTCCCATGACGGGTCCGCCCCGTGGACGAGAGGGCCGCAGGCGGGGCTCACCCCGCGCTGCCCTTTGTGGCATTACGTAAGAAAGTACTGCGGATGAGGTTGGACAGCCACCACGTGGAGTGACTCGTTACTATGGAAACGGCCTCTGGAGCTGCGGCCCACCCCTGGCCCTTGTGCGCCAGCTAATTACACATTCTGCACGACTTCGTTTCCATCTGATGTCGTGAAATGAGGTTACCGTTAAGGTAATAACCTGACATTTCAAAATGACAAATAAAATATGGCTATAATTGGGAAGGACATAAACGTTTCAGGAATACAGAGATTCCCTGAGCAAAGGAACGTTGCACCGTGACGCGATTGATCAAACCCGGAGTTCAGCTTTTACCTATGAGCAAACTCTACGATGACTGACGCAGGTTTTGTGGGGGTTGGAAGGTCACAGAGCTCTGTTTATGGTTTCACAGGAGCTCCTTGCGTATGGCTCACATTTCCCTGGGCTTTCCTGGCCCTCATGTGGGGTGGGGTCCCCAGCCTGGCCAAGCGTGTGAGGCACTGGAGCTCTCTGCACCAAGAGCGTGGGCAACCATGGCCACCTGGGCCTGGGCTTGGCTTAAAGGAGGGCCCCTCTTGCTCCTCAGGAATCCCCGTGTGGCCTAATGGTCACGTGCACACAGAAAACTCAGAGACGTCCTCAGGAGCCGGCCATCAGCCTGGGGCGCCAAGCAGGACAGAAGTGCTCAGGGAGAGAGGTGAGCTCAAGGGCTGGCCTGGCCAGGCAGAGCACCAACGGCAGGACTCTGTCTCCCAAACACCAGCTGTATGCTGGACACGTGGGGGGGCCCAAGCGCTACAGGCTCCCGCGGGAAAGGAGGCGGCACGCAGCAGTGCTCACGCCCTCGCTTTTGGGCCCAGGGCCCGCACTGATGTACATGGCTGCCCATTTCGCTTATGATGTCACTCTGTACTTCGGTGAGGCTCAGGGTCATCTCTGTCACCATAGCAACCGTCTCTTCTCTCCAGTTCTCCCCTGCATCCGGTGTGGAGCTCTGTGCTGAGTGAAAGCCAGGCCGGCCCCCTTCCTGCCTGCCCGACTACAGATCTGACCCCTGGCACAGGCATCCATTTGGGTCCACGGGCACGGGGGCCTAACCAGCAGCCCTCTGGGCCAGGCTCTGCTCCTCTGGCCAGCAGCTCAGCAATTCCCAGGGTGCTGCTGGCTTGTGGTTGTGCTTGTCTTGTCTGCTGCTGCCCAGAGTCGAGCGCCACCACTTGAGCGAGGCGGGCGTGTTTCCGGCTGCTCCCACACCCACAGCACGGCCTGGCACCTGGCAGGCATGTGGGCCAAGTGAGTGGGTGAGTGCGTGACAACCTGCCCCTGCTGGAAGGGTAGCAAGAGGTGGAGACTGCGTCAGGCCGTGATTCTCTCTCTGCCAGCTCGCAGAGGGTGCTCCCTCCCCGAGGCTCCTGGGGTCGTCGAGCTGCAGGGAGCATTGCCCACACGTGACCTCTACGGAGTGCAACTGAGGTTTCCAGACCAGCCCATCCCCACCTGCCCAGCACCTCTGCTGGGGCCGAATGGGCTTCAAGCTCCCGGGTGTTGGTCTGGGCTGGCTTGAGCTTGGGGACTGGTGCAGGCTTCTGGCAGGGCTGGCAGGGTCCCCGCGGCCCTGACGCGATCCTGTGAGCTTTGTGGCTGGCAGGTCCCAGCAGGGAGCAAACGGAGCCTGCGTGTGGACATAGTGACGACTCCCTTGGTGGCTTCTCAGATGGCTCCAGGAGGCGTTTGCGGCAGGACGTAGACGGGCTCCGGGCGCTTGCTGTGGCTCCAGCTTATGCAGAGCATCGCTGGGGCCTGCCCGCCCTGGGGAGCTCTTCAGGCACGTGTTGCCAGCTCTTCAGCCAGGCCCCAGCCCAGGCGACAGGCCGGCTTCCTGGGTCTGGATGTGGCACGCAGCGATGCGCTCAGGACATCTGCCAGGAGGGCTCAGGGGCACCAGCACTGTCTCCCAGGTGTGGATGCCCTGCCCACGGGACAGTGCTGGGAAGGAAGGCAGCCCCGAGTGTGCTGGGCGTGGCCAGTGGGCAGGCGCTCAGGCAAGGACAGCTTTGCTCACAGCCTGGATGGCTCCTGAGGCACAGAGATGCCCAGGGCGAGTCTCACCTGCAGCTGGACAGGTCAGGGGATGCCAACAGCCACTGAGGTCAGTGCTGGGTCATGCGACACTGGGAAACAGGCCGAGGTTTCGCCCCGCCCATCAATAGGTGCTGGCTGCACCTGCAGTGACAACGGCAGGGAGGGACCGGCCTGAGGCCCAGGGGCCCGGGCAGACGCTGGCCAGAGAAGTGGCAGACTGCAGGGTCTTGGAAAGTCGCTCTGGGTCCTGGAGCAGGGCTCAGCAGGTCAGGGGCTGTGGTGCTACCCTGGAGCTGCAGCAGGGTTCCTGGGCCAGAGCCACAGCCCGATGTGAACAGGACTAGGCCTGGTTCTTGTGGAAGGACCTCCATCGTGGGCTTTGCCAGGAGCAGGAGGTAATTCCCACTTTCCCTCTTAGACTGGAGTCAGGCCAGCACAGGGGGGTCTGTCTTGTGGCTTTCACTGCTTTCGTGACAGGTGTTTGAGGACCTCCTTCCCTGAGAACCACAGCGGCCTGCAGTTGGCCCAGCCCCTCCTGACTACAGGCAGGTGACGTTTGGCCCCACCCCACTGTCTCTTCAGGAGGGGCAGCGCAGCGCGACTCCTGGGAAGGAGGCCTCAGAGCAGGCCAGTCCAGTGGAAAATGTGTCCTTCTGTATGATTGAAAGCTGAGCAAACCGGGCCTCAGGTGGAACACAGCTGTCACATGGACCCGCTAGATGGGTGCCTGCCTCCCTTCTCAGCCACAGCAGGCAGGGCCCACTCCCACCCCAGAGGCGTCGAGGACACTGGCATCTGCAGCAGATGAAGACAGTGGCACTCACCGCCTGGCACAGGATTGGGTGCTTGGTGCGGTTGATGCCACCGGCAAACACGGTGAAGGTCAGGCCTGCGTGGAAGCAGAAGTTGAGCAGCGTGTGCCGGCCTTTCCGGCTGATCCGGATGGCACTGCGGGAGACAGAGACCTCAGGCTAAGAACCAGGACTTCCAGGAAAGCGCCTAAGAGCCCTCTTCCCTGGATCACCCCTGGGGGAGCTGGACGCCCTCCGTGGGGCCACAGCCATGCCGACTTGCTCGGCAGATCCCATACTGTGCCCCCCTCTTGCTGCTGTTCCAGCAACCCTGTGCCAGAGCACCTAGAGAGGGAGCCTGGAAGGGCTCTGCAGAGCCCATCAATCTGACCATGTGACGGACAAAGGGACGCCAGCCCTTGGTTCCCAGGGTGGGTCCCTCCCTCTCCAGTAGATGTCTGACCCTTGGGGAGGGCATGGCTGTGTAATGGTGAGTGCCTGCTACCTGAGGACATCACCTGGATTGTGAGGACCTCCATGACAACAGTGTGTCGAGGCTCTTCCCAATGGCTGGGGCCAGGGCTTGGTGCTCAGTCATGCCTTGGACTTTGCCATGACCTGAACACATGGCTCTTCTCATGATCCCAGGGCGGAGGTCTGAATGTATGCCCCTGACCCTGTGCTGAGACGTGATCACCCATGTGATGGTACGGGGAGGCGGGGTGTTCGGGCAGAGCCCTAATGGAGGAGATCAACGTCCCTGCAAAAGAGAGCTCAGGGAGCTGCCTGCCCCTTCCACCTCGTGAAGACTCAGAGAGTAGGAGCGCCTTGTGGGCCAGGAAATGGGCCTCATCAGGGACCAAATCTGCCAGTGCACTAATTTGGGACTTCCCAGCCTCCAGAATTGTGAGAAATCAACTTCTATTGTAAATTATGGTTCATCAACCACCCAGTCTCTGGTCATTTGTTATGGCAGCACAAACTGACTAAGACAAGAACTTTGGACTGGCCAAGCCCCTTCCCATGCCGTGGCCCCTGTTCCTGCCTCAGCCCCTTCTCATGGCCATGGTCTCTCTTCCTGCCCCAGCCTCTCCCAAGGTCATGGCCTCTCTTTCTGCCCCAGCTCCTTCCCATGACTACAACTGTGGCTCCCCAGGCCTCTTTCTTTGGCTGTGGCTGCCGATGGACCGGAGCTGCTTGCGGTAGCCTTGAATGCCTCCACATCTCCTGAGCTGTGGCCGTAGCCGAGGCCCAGCTTGACCTGTCTTGGTTGCAGGTAGGCCTGACTGTGTTAGTGCCCTGCTCACATTTCAGTGCTCTGCAGGTGACACAGACCGGAGGTCATCCCCCACTCCCAGACAAGGTGGCCAAAATTCAGCTCAGAAGTAGAGATTCGACCAGATTGCACTTCCCAGATAAAAAGCCTCAGCACCAAGATGCCTGGGGCACTGCTGGCCTCTGGGCATGGGGTCTGGGTGCTGGCCCATGGGTACCCGTTCAGGAAGACCTGCCTTCTCCAGATCTGGCGGGAGCATGAGCTGCAGCTGAGGAACTATGGAGGCCCTGAGTGGAAGGCTGGGCTCCCCCTGAGGCCATTGTGATGGCCCTGGGTGCTGGAGGGTGGCATCCTGCCACGGGGAGAGCCGTGAGCCCGGCCCAGGGCTTGCGTCTGAGGTGGGCGACGGTGGGCCGGGTGGCCCCTCAGCCTTACCTCCGGTGCACGATGTAGGTGACCATGGAGGCCAGGAGGCACAGCAGCATGACGGCGGTGCAGGCGTACACCACAGGGTGCAGGAGCTCCCCTGGGAACTGGGGCAGGGAGAGGACGGTCTTCAAATCCTGGAGAGGAAGCAGAGGGGACCCATGTGACCTGAGGCCAGGCATCTGCAAGTGGCTGGTCACGAGTCGGCCTCCTGTGCCAGTGGCTCAGGTATTTTCCAACTGACCCTAATTTATATGCTAAGGGGCTGGTGGTGACTGAGAAGACCCTGCCCAGGGCCTCATGAGGGGCTTCTGCAGCTGCCTGCTGCCCACACGTGCTAGGTCTTTGTCTCCCCAGCTCTGCTGGCTGGGGTGTCCTCTGTCTTGACCGTGGCTCCCAGAGGGTGGCATTTCTCCAGAGCCAATGCCTGCCTCCAGCCCTGTTCTGTCCCTGTTCTGTTGCAGTTCAGACACGGGGTGACCCCAGAAGCTCAGGTGTGAGACGGTGCAAGGACTTCCAGAGGTGAAGTGACTGGGTTACGAGAGATATGACCTAACCCACTGATGCGGACTAGCTGGGTGGTGACTGCAGGCAGGCGGGGTGTCTGGAGGAGGTGGGCTCCTGGGGCGTGTCTTTGGGGTTCACATTCTGTCCCTGGTGAGCCCACTCCCTGCTTCCTGTTGCCATATCCTGAGCTGCTTTCCCCTGCCTCGCTCTGCGGATATGACGTTCTGTCTCACCTGGGGCCCGGGTGTGGAGTGAGCCCACTGTGGACTGAACCTCTGGAACCCTGAGCCAAAACACATTGTTCTCTTCGGGTCACAGTGATGCAGAACTGAGCGACGCGGGGCATGGTGCTGGCCTCCACAGTGCTGGTCTGCTGGCAGATGCCCACTGTGTCTCAGTGGGACTTACAGAGAGGTAGGAAGACAGTGAGCCACCTCAGGCCAGCTCTGAACTCACCCCCACTGACGTTCTGCTCTCAACCATGCCCGAGCGTGGGTGCATGTTTCCGCAGGTCTGTGTAGTGCCCCCTAGTCGAAGGACGAGGAGACGTTGCTGGGGACAAATGCACAGGAGACTAAGGCCCTCGCCTCATCTGGAGGCCTGACTCCACCGTGCATGGCGGGAGCGGAGGGCTCATGGCCCAGCTCACAGGGAGCATGACGTCCCTGTGCTGGAGTGAAATTGACTGTCCTGGTAGAAATAGTTGGAGCTGATGGAGGTTTCGTCTTCCCTGGCCCCCCACATGGTGTCCTGTCCTGGGCAGAGGGTCAAGTCTCCTGGAGGCTCTAGGGGGCCACACCCTGGCCAGGTGGCAGCTGCCTCTGGTGCTCACTGTCCTGTCCCCATCCCCAAGACTGTTGGGCATGGGCAGTGCAGAGCTTCTGTCCGACGGGCAGGCTTCTGTAGACAAGGCAGAACATGTGAGACTCCGGGGGCTCGGGGCTGCAGGACTCTTGGCTCCATGCAGCTGTCCTCCTGCATGTCCAGCCATGCAGCTGGTGAGCTCACCAGGTTACCTGGACACTCCAGCCTCAGGATGCTGCAGCCTGCGGTACCTCCAGTGGAGACCCCGAGGTCCACTCGCTCCTGACTGACCAGGAAAGGGGGGTGAGCCTCATTCTGGCCTTCACCTATGCCCACCCTGGAAGCCTCTTCCAGGAGTGCTGGTCAGACCTGACCACACTTTAAGGAGGAGCCTCTGCTTGAGCGGCTCTGGCACCTGCAGGGTGTCTGAGTAGCTGGAGGAGCAGCGGGACCTGCTGTTTCCCCAGGGCAGCATTTGCAGCTGGTCCTCTCTTCCTGGACACTGATCAGGTTCAGCCCTGTGATGGGTCTGGACACTTGGCCCTGAGGGTGGGGAAGGAAGGCTGGCTGGAGACACCTGGCCTCACTGTCCCCTGAGGAGGGCACAGGTGGAAGGGTCGTCTGGGTCTCCTGAGACCCCGGGCCTGAGTGTCAGGGGCCTCCTGCAGCTCAGTGGGCTGAGGGTCTGGATAGGGTCCTGCAGGAGGGGGGCAGCCTCCTCCGGGACAGCTGGCCTGCTGGGGAGCTCCTGCCTCTCGGTGCCCAGCCTCGGGTGTTGGCTATGGTGTGGTGGGGACCCTGCTGCCACCGTGGGAGCCCAAGGCTATGCTCCTGTGCCTGTCATGGCTCCGCTGCTTCCTGCTGGGGGAAGCAGGTTGTCTGGCGAGATCCGTGCTGAGAGGGGCTGCCTAGGGCTTGAGACCCGAGTGCGGGCGGGCACAGTGAGGTCTGGCTCTTCCCCGTGACGGTGCCCCCCCCTCAGGGCCCACTCTCACTGTGGCCCCCCGCTGGTTTCAGACCCTGCCCTGCGGGGGCCCAGCACACAGAGGGCTCAGCTTGGCATCTGAAGCAGGGTCTGCAGCGCCCCTCCTGTCCCTTGCCTGTCCCATCACATTTGTCCCCAGGGCACATGTGGCACTTGCATTTGGACACACCGTATCTGTGGTTTGAGTCACATAGACATGGCAGGCCATGTGAGAAACTGAAACTGGTTTTCATGAAACACGCTGACCTCTCAGTGAGCCAGCTCAGGACACGATGTTTCTAGAGACGCCGCCCAGGCAGGGGCATGTGCCTGGAGGCCACCCTGCCTGGGTGGGGGCCTGCCTCTCACCTGGGGCCCAGGGGGTGAGGCACAGCGCAGGAGCGGCCCCAGGGCCCCAGGGTATCTCCTTGGGCTTCCACAACAGCAAGCTGACTGCGGTCAGCAGGGGATTTCATAAGGAACAAGGATTTGATTTGGTTTCCTATGTTTTTCTTTCTCCAAATTAGTTACCGGCAGTGCCTTTCTACATGTTTAGAGTTGGCATTTAAAATTCAAAGTAGCTAATGCAAAATAGAGATACATTTTATATTTCAAAGTTCACACATGGGCAAGTTCCTCTTGGAAGAGTTTGCTGTGCAAATGTTCTCTGGGCACAACCATGATGCCAATCCCATGTGCCTTGGCATCTGCCTGGCTTGGGTGCATAAGGCCTCTGATGCCAGGGAGCCGGAGTCCTCTTTGGTGCGGCGACAGTGAGCCAGCGGCTCTCATGTCAGAGGCTGGGTGACAGTGGGAGGGCCCGAGGGTGGTGAGGGGCGGGGCCGAGGCCCCCAGGCCCTTGGCCCCAGGCTCTTGCCCCACGAGAGGGCTAGCAGGCCGCTGTTTGGATGGATGGCAGGCTGCTTCAGAGGCGTCGCTGTTCCCTGAGAAACAGTGTCCCCTTGCCCAGAGTGCTTTGCTTGTGATGGTCTCGGGGGTGCCAGCCCGGCCATGAGCAGCATGTGCCCCTTTCGTCACCTCTTCTGGCTCCCTCTCACTTTAGGTGGACAGGGCCTTTTTGGTGTGTTCTGTGAAGGACTGCCTAGGGTGTTGAGGAAGGCAGGAAGAAGGGAGAAGATGGGAGGAAGACCTCCGTCAGGCCACAAGTCAATGCTCTGCTCCAACCGCAGCCTCTTTGTGACGGTGGGGAGTGAGTGCCAGGCCTGAGGGCAAAGCCCCCTCTCAGCACCCAAGGGCCAGGCCCACTCAGTGCCCCTGGTTCCTGTGCCTTTTCCTCTTCTTTCTGTTCTTCCTGGGTCTGTGCTGACTCAGGCCAATGCCATCAGGGCCTGAGCTGTCCTTGTATGCCTTTTGAATGACAATTACATCTTACTGAGTGATCTACTTTTCACGAAAGTGTTTTGGGGAAAGCTAGAGGATGAGTAATTTGTTCTTAACACCAATTTCCCTGCCTGGACATTACAGAAGTATCGTTTGCCATGGTTTCATTCATAGAGGGGAAAACATGACACCGAGGCCATGAACACCAAGCCGTGGGACTTTCCCCTAGACTGGGGCCTACTTGCTCAAAGTTCAGAATTAAGGGAAAATGTTAGGTGGGCTGACACTTTCCACCTGAGATAAAGGTGCATTTAGAAGTTTTTAGGTTGGAGAGAACAAAAAGCAGCAAGCCAAAAAGAACTGGCCGAAGTTCTGAAGTGCTGGTGTGGCATGGCAGGTGGTGGGGGGCTGTCTGCACACACCAGGCCTGGGTTCAGCCTGGGCCACGGAGGGAAAGCGCCCCAAAAGTCTGTGATCCTGACGGAGGGTCTTTTATGTGCCTATTCAGGCTCCTTCCCACCCCGAGTGCCAGAGCCTGGATGGGGACAGGGTGAATTCAGAGAGGAACAAACCACCACAGGTACAGTTCGCACCACTGAGCAGCTCGGAGCTATGAGCATCCCACTGTCTACCAGGTCCTGATTCTAGTTTCTCCGAGAGCTGACCTCATGCAGGTAGAGGTCAGGTGGCATAAGAGTTCCCCATCCACCTGGGCCACTGCGCGGAGAGAGGCATTACCCAGGGGCTCGTCTGTGTCCTGTGCAGCCGTGGGGCTGGGATTGGGGTCTCTGGGCTCCATCTGCCTGCCTTTGGGGTTTTGACCCCGTCAGTCTGTTTTGGACATGGGGCACTCATGCATGGAAGGGAAAGCAGTGCTCCTGGAGGTTCTCCAAAGGCACCGTGTGTGGGAACCTCCACACCAGGCCGGGCATGGGCAGGTCTGGCCTCCGGCTCCATCACGGCCTTGGGGCCCTGCTGGGTGTGGCAGAGGACCCTTCCAATGACAGCCCCGAATCCAGAGCGAGTGGGGGTGGAGGAGGCTGCAGTGAGGCCCCCAGAGCTGCTGCGGCTTCAGTGCACAGCGCCAACGCCAAGCAAGGCCACCAATACCACTGTGCCACCAGCAGCGGACGGACACCAAAGGAGGCGAGCTGGTCCCATCGGCCTGCTCCGACAGAGCAGGTAAGTCCAGAGGTGGCTCCACGCCAGCCCACGTCAGCACACCCTGCTCACCACCTCCCCACCGGGTGCCGAGCGGTCCCACGTGCCATCCCACGGCAGCCCACGCAGCTCCACATGCCCCGTGCCACCCGATACCGTCCCTCAACACACCCTGTTCATCAGACGATGCCCCCTCCCTCTGCCAAGCCACCCTGCTCGACTCCTGGCTCTTCAAGCAGCGTGGTTGGAAAGGCAGGGCTGTGCCCCTGAGCAGCACCTCGTCAGCCATCAGCTCCAGAAGCTCACGAGGACGCAGAGGGAGCACCGAGGTCCACCCGGTCTTTACTGCAAGTCACAAGTGTCACTCATTTCCTTTAGGCACAGGCCTTCTTGGAGTCAAGAGCGAGGGCCACCGGTGACAGAGCAGTCACACGGCTCTCAGTGTCTGCTGGGCTTCCAAGCTCACGGCACCTGCTGGAGAGGCAGCTAGGCCACGGCTGCGGTGCTTGTTAGCAGCAGGAGTGCCTTGGAGATGGAAGTGGCCTCAGCTTCATATTGGACCTGGGTCCTGCAGGACATGTCCCCTCTGGCAGGGAGCGACCTGTCCTGTCAGAGCTCAGGTCCAATGGGGGCCTTGTCCTGGGAGGGAGCCAGGCCAGGGTGGTGCAGCTGGCACAAGGCTGTGCCCAGCACTGCTTCAAGGGCTGTGGTTTGGTAGACCAGGAGCTGTCTTCCACGGGGAGCAGAGGAGGGCGCTCACTCCGGGTAGGTCTTGGGGGAGATCCAGCAGGCACAGTGCAGGTGGCTATGGTGCTCCAGGGGCCCCACCACACACCTGCTCCATGGCCTCTAGACACAGATGTGGCCCCCAACAAGGCAGCGTGGAGGGCAGGGCACACTGGGTGCCCTTTGGAGTCCTCAGGTGTGGATGTTGTTAAGAACAACCCCACAGACGGCTGAACGTCCACTCTTAGTGTGGGGAGCAGGAGGGCTCCTCCACAGCAACATGGAGCAGCGGTGACCACACAGAGACCCCCACAGGGCCACTAGGAGCAGAGGCAGGTCCCATGTGAGGACTGAGGGGCTGGGAGCCCAGCACACATGCCGGGAAGGGCCGAGGGTGCCCTGGGAGGGGTAGGCGGGGCCGTGCAGAGGCCGGACCCTGCCCAGCGGGTCCACAGGGTAGGCCATGGCCACCCCTGCCTGTGGAAGCACCTGTCAGCTCTCCTGGCATCTGCCAAGGGCAGGGTTCCATTGCACAAACATTCTAACCCTGAGACGTAAAGCCATGAATAATGCCAAGCGCAGGTGACAGCCAGGCTGGGCGTGGCACCTAGGGAGCTGCGGGTGGCTGGGTGAGCAGCCGGGGCCCAGTGCCCACCTGCCATCCTCTCAGAGCCCCATGATCCTTGAACACAGCCTCTCAGTGTCCCAGAGGGCGGGCGGCCCACGCCCCTCAGCCTTGGGGCCTCCTAGACCATGCAAGGATGCTGAGTTTGGGCAGAAACCATCTCTCTTGTTTGGACCTTTTGAGTCAAACAAGAGGAAAACGAGGTGGAGACTCAGGCGGACGTGGTCTGCACAGAGGCGCTCCTGCCGGCTTGGGCCCAGAGCGCTGTCCTGCCGGCCCTCAGCATTCCCTGCACGCGCCCAGCTGTGGCTGCCCGTCAGCTGTCCCTCATGGACACACACAAAGCATTATCGACTCTGCTCTCGGCATTCCCGGAGGGTCCAGACCCCCGGCAACCCCGGCTAGCCTGTGGGAGCCCTCCGGAGGGGCCCCAGGGGTCCCAGTCCCTGCTCCAGCCAGCTGGCCACACTGTACCGCTTTCTGGCAAAAGAAATGCCCCCGATGAGCAGAGGTGGGGGGAGGGCCTGTGACTGGGCTGAGGCCCCATGGGGGAGGGACCCAAGTGCGGGCCAGACGAGGCCTCCCTGGGGCCTGGACTTGATCCCCACAGGACGGACGTTGCTGAAGTGATTTGACATTGCCATATGCCAGCAGCTAATTAGTATGACCAGCACCAAGCCAGCCAGCCAGAAGAAGGAACTGGACAGGAGCGAGACCCAGGTGACCAGAGGCTGCAGGCCTCTGTCCCCACAGGCTTACCCCCCAGGACACAGCACGTGCAGGGCTGCCCTTCAATGCCCAGCCACTCCTCAAGCAACTTTCCTGACCAGGCCTCCTCCAGGGGGGCTGGCTGCACTTGGTTGCACCCAGCGCGCGGCCCGGGCCCAGTACTCACCATGAGGTACCCAGGCAGGAGCACCGAGGGGCCGCGTTGAGGCAGGGACGGTTATGTTGCGCCCTTCTCTCCACCAGCCTCCATGGCCATCCAGAAGGTCAAAATCCCAAACGGCAGCCACGGGTCGAGCTTCCGGCCAAGTATGCCTCAGGGTGCCAGGGTGGCCGCGACAGGGCAGGCAGGGGTCTGCACGCTGCCCCCATCTGCAAAGACAGTGCATGGTCAGAGGCACTGGTGGAGGGTCCTCCCACAGTCTGTGGCTGGCAGACCCCTCGCCAGCTACAGGTCAGCGCCCAGGCTCCGGCAGGGAGCAGTGGCACTTGTGGAAGCTGGCCCCCTTCTGGACTCCTCTCAACGGCCCAGCCTGTTGGAGTCGCTGGCTCAGGCTCTGTCTGGGGCATGAAGAGATCTGAATGACAACCGGCTCATGAGCCTTGGGGACTTCGGTGGGAAAGAGGGAGGTGCCATCAGCCTGCTACTGCCCTCCTGGGCAGCATTCCCCATTTTTATTTAAAAATCCATCTTTGCTCACCGTGCAATACAAGAACCAAACTCGATCATTTCAGGCTGCACAAAGCCAAATAAACATGCCTGTCAGTTTAAATCAAGAGAATCAAATAAACCTGAATGAATCTCCCGGCGCACAGCCAGACCCAGCAGGCGGAAGCCTGGGCTGCGGTGTGGCTGGACCGGCTGGTGCCCTCCCACCACCGCTCTCCCTGAGCTGAGGCTGCTGGCCTCACCAAGCTCCGCTCACTCAAACTTATTCAGAACCTGCTTCTCCAGTGGCAGGAGCCACCTCTCCCCTAGCTGGCATGTTTGTCCAAGAAATGGTCCTGCTGAGTGGACCCTGCCGCCAGTCAACCGTGGCCTTTGCCGCTGTCCTCTGCCTCCCTGTGGAGGCTCCCGCCCACCGCTCAGACCCCAGGACCAGCACCAACTTCTTACCTATTTTGGCAGAGACCGCTGGAGGGGTGCTGGCCTCCTGCTCCCCAGGGCAGGCACTGAGTGGCGGGCTCTCAGTGCTGAGGAGCAGCTTTCCATGGCCCGTGGCACCGGCCTGGAGCTCGCAAGTGCAGTTATCAACAGATTGCAGGCTGCAGCCCGCCAGGAGCTGTGGCCAGCACGGCGGTGACGGCGCTCTGCACCCGGGAGGATGAGTCAGAGCAGGAAGAGCAGCTTTCACTGCGTCTCAGCGGGCGGCTTCCAGGGCTCGGGTGGGGGGCGCCAGCCGCCGTGCCGCCTTCCTTCCGCGCGGCCGGCAGGGACCAGGGACCGGCCGGGAAGCAGGAGCCGTAACCATGGGGACTGGGGGAGGCGCGGAGGGCGGCGGTGGCCGGCTCCCTGCCGCAGGGCGGAATGGTTCTTCCCAGCTAGGCGGCCAGCCGCCCGCCCGTCACACTGCAGAGCCGATTTAAAGAGACAACCGCCCAGGGTTTGCCGCTCCCTCCAACAGATCCAGAGGACCCACGTTAGAGCGCTTCGCTGAAAGCACCGGGCAATGGTGCTTGGTTTCTAAGGGAGATCCCTGTCTGCTGAGGACTCCAGGAACAGAAACCCGAACCAGGAAATTGACTTTGGAGGAATTTTCATAGTCTTTACACTGAAATGTCCTTAAATCCTAATATGCTAAGACTGAGGTGAAGCTGAGTTCATCCCAGCGTGAGTCAGCAGGCTGGTCCTCCTGTGGACCGGCCTGGTTGGGCAGAAAGTGACCCCCTCCGCCCCTGGGGTGCCTCCTGCTCCTGCAGCCTGGGTGGTGGGACCGGGCCTAGGAGGAAGGTGCCTGGTGGAGCAGGGTGGGCCCCACTGCCCTGGCCTGGGGCCACAGATGCCTGAGACAGGCTGGGGGCTCTACCTTCTTCACAAGGTTAGCTCCCGCGGAGACGGGGCAAAGCCTCGTGATGGACAGGCCTCACTGCCCTGGGCTCAGCCCTGGTGCTCCAGGGCATCTCCAGGCCCCTGCTGCCTGGATTTTCCGGGTCCCCCGACTGGAGCTCCTGGTGGGGGTTGTCACGAAGACGCAGGAGAGCTATCGGATGCAGGGCACCTCAGCTCCTATGCTGTGGGCCCCACTGGGACATCGTCACGGGGCACTGCTGGCCGTCCTCTCTCCCACTGCCCCCAGCACCCTGGATGCTGCCATGTGTCCTGAACCTCAGCTGAGGGATGCGAGGCCTGGCGGGCTTCGCCTGCCCACAGCTCCTCAGGAGTCCTGGAGACCCCCAGCTGTCCTGACTTCTCTCTCAGGGTGGCTGCTCCAGGGCTGGGTGGTCCTGAACAAATGGGCAGAGAGGGGCCCTGGGCTGGGTGGGCTCTGCTTGACACCCTTGCCCCATGGACCCCAGAGACAGCCCTGGTGTGCAGTGCAAAGTGAGCACAGGTGGCCTGTTCCCCTCGAGGACTCTCAACCCAGGGTGGGGGAGTCCCAGGGCCCTGGGAGGGGCGGAGCAGGCCCTGGCTGAGAGTGTCTGGTCTCCCACAGGGCAGGACACTGTGGCCCGGAAGCCAAGACCCACAGCAGTCAACTGCTTTGTGGCCCAGCCTGCTGTGGGGCTGCTTGGCTTGTCTGCTGGGCACGTGGGCTCCATGCCCGAGTGCAGCTGTTCTGTGGCCTCCTGTGCTCTCAGCAGCCCTTGAGCCTCAGGTGTCCTCTCCTCCTCACTGCTGGGGCCAGGTGCAGGCAGAAGGAGCTGGCCCTCGGGGGCACCTGGGCGGGGAGAGCAGCAGGGCCTGGCTTCCTCCACCCGGAGCCTCAGGACGCTGTCCCCAGGCCAGCCCTGCACCCTTCCCCACAATGCCCATCTCAAGGCTCTGCTTTGTGGACTCAGAGCTGGCCACAGGCACAGTCCCACTGCAGTGCCCGCTGTTTCCAATGTCTGCCACAAGGAAATTTCCCCACTAGGTGTCACAGAGGCACATGGCCCCCCTTTTCCCTGGCCAGACAAGGAAGGCAGATGGAGCCACAGCTGAAGGCGTTGGACACACTTGTCCACCTCGCGTGGGAGCGGTGCTGCCCCTGGGTGCGAGGCAGCCGCTCTGCCCGCGGGGTGGTCCTCACCCAAGGCAGGCTTCATGCACACATTTTCTGAGGTGCCTCCTGGGCTGCACTTGGCACCTGCAGAGCCACAGAGCAGAGGTGACTCACTGCCCACTCCAGGCTCAGCCACTGGCTGAAGAGGCTCGTTGTGGACAGAAGGGGATGCAGGCCCATCAGCTGGAAGCCTTGGGCACAGGTCGAGCTGCTGTCCACGGCGGGGGTCTCTCTTCCTCAGCTGGGCAGCTCCAATCTTCAGGCCCGTCCACTGACCAGGGCAGGGCAGCGCCCCCCACCCAGTCATCCAGGATAAGCCCTTTGCCTAGAGGAGAGTGGTCAGTGGACTGTCTGTAGAGCCCCTTCTCAGCAATGCCTTGATCTGTGTTTGGAGAAAAAATGGGGACCCAGCCCCCGGGACAGAGCTAACCACCCTCAGGCCAGCTCTCCATATGGCCAGGCCGTACCCCCTTGGGCTGGCGCCCCTCACAGTGCTCAATCCTGCCCTACAGATGAGCCATCTGCAAGTGGACATGGCGGGTGCTGGGAAGCTCACCCATGGGCACCAAGCTCTGAGTGCCACATAATTTTCATGTATAATGAAACGTTTTTCTTCTGATTTTTCCCAATCACTCAAAATGAGCGACCTGCTCACAGGCTGCGTGTGAGCAGGTGCAGGCTCTGCAGCACTGCCTGCCCCACCGTAGGAGGTGCTGGAGCCGCCTGGCCGCAGGGCTCCCTGGCCCTTGTGCCCAGAGCTGGGTGAGACAGGGCTGCCATGGATGCAGACCTGACCCTCCAAGGGGACATGCTTGCAGCTGACTCAGTGCCAGAGACTGGCTTCACCCAGTTCAGAGGTTTCTCCAGGCAGATGGGGCCAGGCCCCCTCACTGCTCATTTCTGCCTGTGTCCTGGAAAGGTCAGTGCGCTGGACATCAGGTCTCACTAGCAGGGTAGGTCACTGGCCTCCTCTGAAGGGACAGGGCCTTGACTGGCTGATGGGAAGGTCCTTGACAGACGTGAGGTGGGCTGTTGGACGTGGGCTGCCTCTGCCCAGGGTGCTGGTGGCTCCAGCTTGCTCGCTGCTGGGGTCCTGTCTTATTAGGGATGGGAACCCAGCTGGGGCCAAGCCACCCCTTGCTCAGAAGGAGCAGGCCGGGCAGCCCTGCAGCAGCTGAGGGGCCGTGTCCAGGCCCAGGAGCCAGGCCCGGGGCCACAGGAGACCATGCTCACCTCTGCCCCTCATGGCCTCAGAATCTGCAGCCTGTTAATGGAGGACAGGAAACTGTCGGCCATGAGGCTGGCCTCCACGTGCTCACGCTTGGCCAAAGGGGTCTGCCGGCTGGGGGCTTCTGGCAGTGAGAGCGCCTTCCCACTGAGGTGGGCCGGGATGTGAGAATACCGACTGGCGCTTGTGAGAAATTCACATCCCTGGAGGAAGGACAGCCCGGAGCTGCTGCCAGCTCCCAGGGCCTCTTTCCCGAACGATGAAGTCTGGCTGACTGCTTCCCGCCACTTCCGGGAGGCTGAGAAACAAACCAGGAGCCGCTGGGAGGAGGAGGTGGCAGGGCGTGGGGCCTTGGCCAGCCTCCCTGTGAGCATCGCCATGCGCTGGGCGGAATTAAAGCCCTCTCTGGTTGCCGTGGCAACCAGTGCCTCCCCCACGGCATCCCTATGAACCTGTGCCGACCATTTCTGACAGATTTAAGCCAACAAACCCGTGCTTCCCGGAGGGGAGGCTGAGCTCGAGGGCCAGATGATGAAATCAACAAGCTTAAGGCCTTTTGCTGCTGCCAGTCCTTCAGCCAGCGCTGTCCTGAGAGCCCGAGAGGAGCCTCGGAGCCCAGCTCTGCGCACAGCCACAGTGGCTCTTTCGCTGTATTGCCCAGCTCCTGCTGACCATGCTTCCTGGTGGCCAAGCACCTTCAGGTGCGTAGGTGGGCTTTACCTCTGAAAGGTGTTCATGGCTCGGGCTCCATGTCCTCTCAAGCCCCAATCCCTCCTGGCGGGGCGCAGGCACTGTTGTGTCCAGGCTCCGCTTCGGAGCTCCAGTCCTGTGGCTCAGTTGAGCTGTGGGGCCTCTGCAGGCCACTGCAGGATGGGAGAGGGAGGGGCAGGGGCAGTGTGTTGAGGGGGTGACGCTGCCTGGTGTGGCCACTGTGCCTGGCACTGCATTTGTGCTCTGTCCTCCACGAGGTACCCACAGTCCCCCTTGGGCCATGGAGACCCAATTCCAGGGAGGGGTCAGGCCTCTCCAGGGCCTCCATGTGCCTGCCAAGGATGTGGGGTGGAGGCCAGCTGGAGGCCAGAGTGTGCTTCCTCACTGCCCCAGGCCATTGGCAAGCAGGCACAGTGTTCTTATAAACAGGGTCGCTGTGGTCTTGCCGACGTCCTGGGCCTTGACTGATGTCTTGTCATCAGGTAGGGAAGCATCAAGCAGGGACCTGGTCCCTCGGAGTTTGTGGGAGGCTGGTGGAGGGATGGCAGGAGGAGGAAGTGCACTGACTCGGAGATCCATCGAGGGCCTGCCCTGCCCTGCCAGCTCTGGAGAGGGTGGCTGAGGAGCCATATGGTCCCCCTGCCTCAGCCTTCGCCCACAGCTGGGTGTCCCAGCGCCCTCCCCAGGGGCTGGTCCTGGCAGTGGCCCCTGCTGCCTGCCTGCCCCACGTGCCTCGGGCTCACCCAGCACGTCACAGGGGCTGCTGCCGATGGCCTGGGGCAGTGAGGAGGCACACTCTGGCCTCCAGCTGGCCTCCACCCCACATCCTTGGCAGGCACATGGAGGCCCTGGAGAGGCCTGACCCCTCCCTGGAGTTGGGTCTCCATGGCCCAAGGGGGACTGTGGGTGCCTCGTGGAGGACAGAGCACAGTCGCAGTGCCAGGCACAGTGGCCGAGCCGGGCAGCCTCGCCCCGCCAACACTGTCCCTGCCCCTTACTGGCCGAAGTGTGGCTTGGCCTCCCCTGCAGAATGGCGGGGAGCATCCTGTGAACTCTGCTGCAGAAGCTTCAGGTGCAGCTCAGACTTTTCCTGAGGGCTGGTTGCAGGGAGACTAGCAGCGCACAGGGCCACGCTGCTCCGGTCACATCACGTGGCCCAAGGTGCTCAGCCGCCAGGCACTGGCTCGGCAGACACGGGCACTGGGTGAAGCTCTGCGGCCTTCCTGCAGCAGAGCAGGTGTTCCTCACTGGCTGGCCTCTAGGCTGGCCCCATGTACCTCAAGTGTGGGGTGGACAGAACAGAAGCATCCAGCTATCCAGATGGCTCTAGATTTAGGGAACTTTCTGGTCTCCAGACCCAAATAATCAACCACATGACTTGCTTTTTAATGAAAAGATTTGTCTTATGGGATGGGAACCTCTGTCCTGGGGGTCTGGTGCTCTCTGGGACAGAGTTCCGCTTTGAGGTCCTCCCAGGAGTGGAGCTGGCTGCTGAGAAGGCTGTGTCCTGCCCTTGCTATCAGGACTGGACACCACTCTATCTGGCCCGCTGTTATTGGGCAGCAGACACAGAGAGGAGGACTTGGGAGAACCAGGTCCCGGCCCATACTCCATCCACCATGGCCACGCACAGGCTGAGATGAGGCCTAGAGAGAAGAGGGGGTGGCCCAGACCCCTCCCTCCCATCCCAGAGGATGGGCCCCTCACAGGCCCCTGCCAGCTGCCCACCCCTCAGCCCTGGCTCCCGCCCACCTCCCAGATTGTATACCTAACCCCTTCCTGACAGTCTAGTCAGCTTTTCGTCACTGTGACACAGTGCTCGGGGTAAACCACTCAGAATGGGGGAAGGTCTACTTGGACTCGTGGTTCCAGAGACTTCAGTCCATGGTTGGGTTGGGCCTATGGCTTTTGGGATTCAGTAGGCAGAACAATGGTGGAGGAAGCCGCTCACCGCATGGCGGCCAGCAAGCAGAGCCAGAGAGGGGCAGGGGAAGGGTCTGGGACAGGCTGGCCCCTTCCAGGGCACAGCCAGGGACCGTCTCCAACTCCAGTTCCCACTACCTTTCCATAACACCACAAGCTGGCGGCCACACCTTCAACCCATGGGCTTGAGGGGAGGGGTAAGACCCAAATCACAGCACCTGACCACCACCAGCCATGGAGACTGAGGCCCAGGCCCAGGTTCAGTCCATGGGGCCATCCGGCTGGAAGACTACACAAGGGCTGGACCGCCTCCTGGGACGTGCCTGCCTGGTGCTGCCTAGAGCAGCCGGGCTGTGGCCACTGGGCCTGGGCCCTTCCCCACGGTCCTGCTGGAGACTCCAATCTGACCACAGCCTCAGCCTCCCTGCTCTGACCAGCTCAGTGTGGGTGCTGCTGCCTGAGCTCTGCCCACACAGGCCCATCCCATGCTCAGCCGCCTCCTGGCTCTGCCCTGCCCACTGGCCTGCTCTGCCTGGCTCCTGCCAGAGTTTCTGGCAACTGTGCCAAAGCAATCCTTCAGATTAGATGTGGTGGAAACAAGTGGTTTCACCTGGCGTTTTGTTCAAGAGGTTAGTTTGGGGGGATAAATAGTCCCCAGGCACTGATTTTTCTAGGGTCAGGATTTGGGCACACCAGAGGACAGCTTCTGGCTCTTTGTCTCTTATTTTTGGCGCGGGTGCTAATGGGGCTTTAACCAAGGAGTGCTTAACCACTAAGCCACATCCCAGCCCCTTTTTAAATTTCGCATCAGGGTCTTCCTAAGTTGCTTAGGGCCTCACTAAGTTGCTGGGGCTGGCCTTGAACTTGTGATCTTCCTGCTTCAGCCTCCTTTGCCACTGGGATTACAGGCATGTGCCACCATGCCTGGTCCTTTTCAAACCTTGAAATATTTCTTTCCCTCCTTTCAAAATGTCTTTGAGCCTAAAAATAATCTTTTTATTTTAAAATTTATAATAATTTTCAGGCAGTTATTCCTACTTTGAGTTGCTGGTAATAGCAGAAATCTGGAAGGATATAGATAACTAACAACAGAGGTGAGTTGGAGGGACCCACATGCCAGCCACTGGGACTGGTCAGCCCATCAGGAGAGCAGGCCAATCTCAGCTCCAGGCAGTGACGAGCCATGAGAGTGTGCGTGCACACATCTGTGTGTGAGTGTGTGGGTGTGTGGGGTCATGGGCATGCAGATCATTTGTATGTGAGAGTGAGCATGAGTGTGAGCATGAGTGTGAGCATGTGAGCTTGAGTGTGTGTATGAGCGTGTGAGTGTGAACATCTGAATGTGTGAGTGTGTGAGCTTGAGTGTGTTAGTGTGTCTCAGCATGTGTGTGCGTGTGAACCTGCTGCCCACTGGCGGGACCTGAGTGTGGAGCTGGTTGGTAGCACTGTGAGGACTCATCACCTTATTTTTTGCGTCCCTGTTTCTGGACTTGACTTTCTTCGCTGTGTGTTGCTTTCTTAAAAACCCAAAGTCAGTTTAAACAATAAATGATGAGAATTGTGTGGTGGCGACGTATCATGTTTTGTGATCAATTCTTGGCTGTGGTCACTTGCATTGTTTCAACACTCACCTGCATTACAGCACAGGCAGGAAAAATAACTAAGTTAATTCCAAACAACAAAGTCAGGAGACAGGGACCACGCAACGAGGCGAGCAGGAGCAGAGGCCCTGGCCTCCTGGGGGAAGTGCACCTGCAGCCAGCCAGCTCCGCACGCCACCCACTCCTGGTTCCTGGAGGCCAGCCCTTCCTGGGCAGGGCCAGGGCAGCTGGGCTTGGCCAACCCAGTACCTGTGAGAGGGGAGGCCTCAGGCACACCACCAAGAGAATTAACAGCAGGTCCAATGCCCAGTGCCCAGGGCTCGAGCACGTCCACTGTCTTAGGACCGGGGAGCCACGGGCTTCCAAAGACTGCCCAGCAGAGATCAGGTTGGGTGGAGCTGGTTTCTCGTAAGCGGCATGTTTTGTCTATAAAGGCTAAAATCCTCATTGATTTAAAAGTGGAGCTCCAAACTCCAGGCATTTGACCACACATTCCAGTTTCCCACTAGTGCAGTCGGCAGAGGAGGAACTCAGAGGCCATGGAGGGTGGAGAGGCAGATGGAGTGACAGAGGTCAGGCGAGTGCCAGTCTCTGTGCTTCCGGGGTGGGTGGGCAGGGCGGACCAGCAGCAGAGGCCCCACAGCCTGGACCCTGGGTCCTGATTGCAAGGTGCTACAGGAGGGCAAAGGGCAGCAGCTGGTGAGGACCTGGAGGGGATGGGCCCAGGGGAGCCAGGATGGGGGCTCCCCTGTCCTTCACCCTGCCAACCACCACGTGCGCCCCTGCTCTCCAGGACTCCCGTGGGCCCCACCCCTGCTCTGCCTGTCCCCTGCCCCACCAGCCCCCGAGGCAGCGGGTGCCAACTCCAGAAGAGGAGTGCTTGGGCACAGGCAGGGTGTGTTGCACCTGGTGCCAGGGACTGGCGGGTGCAGAGGAAGCCTGCCCGGCAGGAGCCACACCCACCATCTCCTGTGCCCCGAGGGTGGAGGGGGTGAGCTGCTAGGGTGCCATTGTACCCTGTCACCCTGTCACTGAGGCCTTAGGTCACCAGGCCCTGCTGAGTCTCCGTGTCAAGGAGGATTCCTGAGATGTGGTCTTTCCAGACACGGCCTGCGTGCTGCAGACCCCTTGATTGGCCTCTCAGGTAGATCTTCAGTTCCCCCTGACTCCCACCCTTGCCCTTCACAAGGCAGCATGTTCCTGTGCCCACTCCGGCCAAGCTGCCCCTGCTGGGCACCCTGGACCTGGGGAGCTGGAGAGGACAAAGGGACTGCCCCATGCTACCTGGTCAGCCCTGGTCAGGTGAGACTGGCCAGGTGGCGGTGGACCCTGGAGCAGCCCACAGCCCAGGGCCACCATGCAGGAGCACTTCTGGATGGGAGGTACTGGCTCCTGTCCACTGCTGGGGTTTTCCCAACCAGGGGCTCCTACACAGGATCCTCTAGGATCCCTGGTGGCCCATAGGTGGGGCAGGGGCAGTGCCGGCTCTGGCTGCCCCTCCTTCCTTCTGACCAGAGCCCTCCTGGCCTCCTCATGGCTCCTGCCCACAAGGCCAGCCTCCAACAGCCTCTGACCTACTGGCCCACCCCAGTGCTTTTTGGATAGAATGCTGGTTTCTGCATTGGTGAAGGTGTGTCCAGGAGGCCGCGGTGGGGTTCCTGTCTTGGCTTTCCTTGTGTGTGACAGGTGGCTGACCCAGGGCTCCTAGACCAGCTCTATCTGGGGTGCACAGATAGGGAGATGCTGCTGGCTGGGCTAGGAGGTACAGGACATAGTGCGGTTGGCAGAGCCTTGGGCACAGAGGGCAAGCGCTGGCCAGGCCTCTGCTGCGAAGTATGGAGGTACGGCCTATGGCCTGCTCCCTGCAGGAGTCACGGGCAGGCAGGGCCCTGAGGTGTCTTTTGTGGCCCTAGAAGAGCTGGTGCCTCTGTAATGCCCTTCTTGGTGAGCTGTGGACAAGACCTGTGGACTTGTCAACTTCTGGGGAAGGAAGGAATGAGGGGACCTGCTCTGGACACTTGGCTGGACCATGGGGTGAGCTGTCTTCTGAAGCTGAATCACATTTTGCTCTGAGCTGAGAGGGAAAGACCCTGAGTCTCCTGCACCACAGCTTTGGGGCAGTTTATTAGAAATGTCTTACTGTGAAATGTCCCCAAGCACTGTTCAGAGAGGACCTGTGGGACCTGATGGTCTTGATGCCTGGGGCCTCCAGCGCCTGGCAGGTGTCCTGGCCCTGTGCAAGGGGGCTGCTCAGGACAGGCCAGCTGAGTCCCTGCTCCTGGTTCCCACAGGACATGGGCCCTCAGCCCTGTGCTCCTCCAGGCCGCCCTCCACCTGGGCCTGCTCAGGACAGGCCAGCTGAGTCCCTGCTCCTGGTTCCCACAGGACACAGGTCCTCAGCCCTTTGCTCCTCTAGGCCGCCCTCCACCTGGGCCTGCTCAGGACAGGCCAGCTGAGTCCCTGCTCCTGGTTCCCACAGGACATGGGCCCTCAGCCCTGTGCTCCTCCAGGCCGCCCTCCACCTGGGCCTGCTCAGGGCAGGCCAGCTGAGTCCCT